>CAJNDV010025446.1:44634-83477 GCA_905221635.1 Symbiodinium sp. CCMP2456 | reverse complement strand
CTAACCCCTAAACCCACAAACCCCTAAACCCTAAACCCCTAAACCCTAAACCCTTAACCCTTAAACCCCTAAACCCCTAAGCCCTAAACCTTTGAACCGTTTAAGAAGGCGCCCCACAGGTCGGCTTTTTGGGCTTCAGTCGACCCTGAGAGGCTTAAGGGTTCAGGGGTTTAGGGTTTAGGGTCTAAAACCCTCAAGCCCTCAAGCCCTCAGCCTTTGGGGTTTGGGGTTTGGGGTTTAGGGAAAGTGCCCTTCAATAGAGCCCTTACTCCAAGGCTCAAAATGGCCCAAAAGCCTGATGTTGTAGGGTCGAAATGAGAGTCCTTAGAGCCTGAATGTTACCCTAAGGGTCCATGTACCCAAATAGTATATACTTTGGCCTTAAAAGTAGTCCCTATATAGGTACTTTGGGGCCAATGTATATACTATATGAGTACATGGACCCGTAGGGTTATACTACTATACCCTAAACCCTGAACCCTAAACCGTCCTTAATAGTGGGCATTTGGGGTATATTCGAGGGGGGGGGGGGGGGGGGGGGACCAGGAAGACTCCCAGCCAGAGCCCAAGCCGGGTTTATGGTTTAGGGTTTAAGGTTTAGGGTTTAGGGTTCCCAAATCCTCAAATCCCGAACCTGAACAGGCTCAGCCCGAAACCCTCTGACAGCTCATGGGCCAAGCACAGCCCGCGACTGGAGCCGCAGCAGATCGTCCTGCCATGCCGGCACACGAGCCATCAACGGTGCGGTTGCGCAATTGCCTCCTGCAGCACCTTCAGCTGCTTCCTCTTTCGATCCGGATGGTCACCACCCACCCACTGAAAAAGAAGTGGAACTGAAAAAGAAGTGAAACGCGAGGGATACTTCGGATTCCGGATCGGTAATCGATCGTCGTGCTTGAGCCAAAACGGCTACGGACATACATACACACACATACATTGGTACATACATAAAAATATGTAGACATTAGGCCTTAAACCGTAAACCCCAGCCGTACAGCCCTGTGGAACTACGATCGCACCCGACGGAGCTCCGCCTAAACACCAAGCATCTTCAGCCCCAGACCATCAACAAGGGGGCATTAAGCTTACCTTTATAGTGTAACCCCTATAGAACATTACGTATACAGCCTGATTTTCTGAAGTGTACCAGCCTGCAAATATAGTGTACCATAGACCTGCTAAGCCCGAAATCGTAAACTCTGTACCTGAACGCTACACCCCAGATTCTGCAGGAAGGTGTGGGCGGTACCTGCGTCAAGTGCCCCGGGCATGCGAGCAGGCAGGGAGTAGGTATCGTAATTTTTTTGGGGTTTAGGGGTCCAGGGGGGTTTAGGGTTTAGGAGTTCAGGTTTCAAGGCTTAGGGTTTAAGTTGTGATAGTTCTGTTTGTACCGTTTGTTGTTCTACGTTTGTTTGTGTGTTTGTTCGTTGGATTGTTTTAAGTTGTTAGTGAGTTTGTCTGGGTTTTATGGTGTTTTTTGGGCTGTGTCAGTGTTACACGCAGAGATTCACGGTTCAGGGAACCCGAAACCCTAAAACCCTGAACCCTTAAACCCTAAATCCCTAAACCCCTCAACCTTAAACCCTAAACCCCTCAACCTTAGACCCTAAACCCTAAACCCCTAAACCCTAAACCCCAAACTGCAGGGTTTTCGCGGTTTAGGCCTGAGGGCTTCGGACCATAGGGTTCTAGTGGTTGGGCTATAGTATAGAGGCCTTAATAATTAGAATAGGGTTTGGGGTAGATTAGAATAAGAAGCCCTAAAGCCCTAACCCAGGGAGCCCAATAGCCCTTAAATAAGGAATATGCCTTAAGTTATATGGGCCTTCAAAATATGAATCTAAGGTATATTCCTGAATTAAAGAGTCCATGTATCCAAATGGTATATACTCTGGCCCCAACGTAGATAATATATATATATATATATATAGGGACTACTTTACGGCCAAAGTAGTTGCTACACCCCCGGGCCGAAAGTTTCGACACGCAGCTTACGTTGCCAATAACGTTAACATGTACCGCGGAGAAGCGGAGAGACCCAAGACCCGTTTTACGTGGCCAGCGTGGCGGAGTAATTAATTTCCGGGAATGAAAATATACTACTATATAGTTTCCGGCGGAGAGCTGCGCGAGGTTGTGCTAGGAGTCTACGGGGGAAAAGGGGCGGGCATGTGGTGTTCTGTCTTACGCCTCTGATGTATGGCGAACTTTCGTCCTGCAGTAGCGGGCACTCCGGGTGTTGCAGTCCTGGCTTTGGCGAAAAAGAGCCGAGCAACCACGGGCTAGGCTTTAGCCATGCCGCCATTTCGAGCAACAACATCCCGGCAGGTCTTCGAAAACCGGATATGTTTCGGAAATCACCCCCGGGCCGAAAGTTTCGACACGCAGCTTACGTTGCGAATAACGTTAACATGTACCGCGGAGAAGCGGAGAGACCCAAGACCCGTTTTACGTGGCCAGCGTGGCGGAGTAATTAATTTCCGGGAATGAAAATATACTACTATATAGTTTCCGGCGGAGAGCTGCGCGAGGTTGTGCTAGGAGTCTACGGGGGAAAAGGGGCGGGCATGTGGTGTTCTGTCTTACGCCTCTGATGTATGGCGAACTTTCGTCCTGCAGTAGTATTTAAGGGCACATGGAGCCTTAGGGTAGGGGGGTTCAGGCGGTATGGCCTTGTGGCGTTCATCGTTTGGGGTTTAGGTTTCAGCGTTTAGAGTTTAGGGTTTAGGGTCCCATTGGTTTTGAAGGTCTATTCCTCACCCTTAGCATCAAAATCGAGCAAAAGCCTTATATAATAGGGTCTTTGGGCCCAAAAGCCTCAACATACGAGTCCTTTGAGCGTAGGAGTTAGAGCTATAGGGGTAATTCGACAGGAACCTTCGGTATTAATACGGCAAGAGCAACGTTTAGACCCTACTTAGGGTTTAGGGCTTAGGGTTTAGGGGTCTAGGATTCGGGACTTAAGCCCTAAACCCGGTCAACTTTTGCTGAAATGCGCAAGGCATGTCGACAGATAAGGCCGCGGCATGGCAGATCCTTAAATTGTCTGCCATCTCCACCCGCATGGTGCATTGGAGCCAAATGGCTGGCCCAAGCACTGCACGAGTGGTGTGACGGTTGGACCGACGATTCCGTCTTCGGCAATCTTCACCGACACAGTGTTTTTGATGTTCATCAGCTCATTGACGCTGACAACAATCCTACGGCGATTTTCGTTAGTCAGGATCTGTCTAGGTTCTTCGACTCCATCAGTCACGACTTGCTCTTTGAATTGCTTGTTCATCTCAGAACGCCGGCTGAGGTGATTGCGGTTCTCAAGGACTTATACACGGACACATGGAGGTTTCTGGAATTCGCGGGTCACATTCACCCTGGCAAGGTCACACCTAAGCGAGGCTTGGTGCAAGGATGCCCGCTCTCGCCACTTCTGGCAGCAGGTTTCATGCGCCTTTGGAGCGCCAAGGTCCGCAGCACTGCGGCTGTCAAGACCAGCTCCTTTGTTGATGATAGTGTCATGTGGCATGAAGCGGGTAGAGTCAGTGATCTTGCTTCGGCCAAACCTCTAAACCCTAAACCCCAAACCCCAAACCCTAAACCCCAAACCTCGAAACCCCAAACCCCAAACCCTAAACCCTAAACCCCAAACCCCAAACCCTAAACCCCAAACCCCAAACCCTAAACCCCAAACACCCTACCAAGCACCGTCTTTGACCCCTTAGCTCCAGTAGGAACCTCGGTTGAAACCACAGATGCTCTTCCCGAGGCCGCAGAGCTTCCAACCTGAGCTTTGAAAAAGAGTTCTATAAGGGTTTAGGGGTTTAGGGGTTTAGGGTTTAGGGTTTAGGGTTTAGGGTTTAGGGTTTATGTAAGGCTTAAGATCTAACATGTGTTGAGGGTTTAAAAGAAGGGTTCAGGGCTTATGTTAATATGATAATATGTGTTTAGGTTGAGGGTTTAAGATTTAATATAGGCCCGAGGATTTGGGGTTTAGGGTTTATGTAGGGTTTAAGATTGAACGTGTGTTTAGGGTTGAGGGTTAAAGATTTTAATATAGGCCTTTGGGTTTAGGGTTTAAGCTTATATATATATATATACTATATATATATATATATAGGGTCTAGGGTTTAGGGTTCTACGTACATGAGGAATTATAAGGCTTTCATCTGATACATAGGGGCCCTTTCAGGGTTGTCTTAAGGGATCCTGTGATTTAAGGGTAGCCGAACCCTAAACCCTAAACCCTAAAACCCTAAACCCCTAAACCCTAAACCCGAAGACCCTAAACCCTGAACCCTAAACCCGAAGACTTAAGGGTAGCCGATAAGAGCCTCAGGAGCAGGATTCAAGGCATCGCCCATGGGTAATAACTGCAGCCACATTGAAGTTTAGGGTTTGGGGTTGCCCACAGGCCCCATAGTAGCTCCTTGTTGGGATTACCCTAAGAGGATCCTAAATACAAACCACAAAAAGGAACTACTATGGGGCCTATGGGTAATTAAGCTGCAGATTCTGAGCTTGATTCTGCGTCTCGAGCTGTCCGAGCTTCGCCTGCTCACCGCCGAGAGGGGCTGGCCGACATACGTGCAGGCGGAGCCTTCGCGCAACTGCAAGCCGCGAAGGTTGCATGTGGGTTTCTGCAAGGATAAACTTAGACCCAACAGCCCACAGCCAAAGCACCGAACCCAGATCATCCCCGCACGCGCACACACACAGAGGTGCGTCAATGGCTCGATTGCGCTGGAGTGCAAGAACGACATGTACCTACGACGAAGCTCAGTCGATTCAGTCTCTGAGTTTGCAGGGCTTTAACCAGGTTTTATTAGGGTTGCAGGGGGTCTCGCATGTCGACTTATCCGGAATGCTACAATTGCAAATGCTGCTCTCAGAGTAACCTGTTGCTCCACTGGCCTGCCAGTGTTAAGGCTGTACTGCACTCCTGTACTGAAGGGGTGTTACCATGCGGTGCTTGTAGGGTGTGGGGCTACTTAATTGGCCATGGAGCCTTTCTCAATCGCGATCTCGCTGATGACACTTGGAGCACTTCTAGAGTTTCGAGGGTCGTTACTTGCTGCTTTCCACCGCGCAACCGACTTCATGAACCCCAAGTCTATGCACCCCACAGCAGAATCCTTGACTTCGCTGAAGACGACCCTCGTTATACCCTACTTACCCCAAAACCCAAATCCGTTCAAGCCTGCTTAGGAACGCACGACTGTGCCCCGGAGTGCCCTCACGGCGACTATCCGACGGATGGCTGGTACGGCGTAGGCCACTGGGGCAGTTATCAGGGTTCGCATACCCAGACCTTCCAATATCCCTCGATTAGATGGCAAAAGCCTTGTTTCCTAATAGGGATCCTGTATAGTTTACATACGGTCTATTCCTTGGTTGCCCAAGTCAATCAAGACCTTATTCTCATATTAGGGATCCTGTATAATTTACGTAAGGTCTATTCCTTTCCTACTTAAGTCAATCAAGACTTATAGCATATTCGGGACCCAATTACCCATAGGCTCCATAGTAGTTCCTTTTCGTGGCTTATATTTAGGATCTTATTAGGGAATCCCCAAAAGGAACTACTATGGGGCCCATGGGTAGTTTTTAAGGTCTATTCCTTAGTTAAGCGAGGTTGGGAGGTCTGGGTAGTGCAGCGTGCCAATCGGAGGTGACAGGCTTTGGCTTATGGTGGGCATCTTTGCAGGCTACATTGTGCTGTAGGCTGTGTAGGGTTTAGGGTTGAGGGTTTAGGATTTGGGGTTTGGGTTTTGGGTTTAGAGGTTGTAGGGTTTAGGGTTTATGGTTTAGGGGTTTAGGGGTTTGGGGTTTAGGGTTTAGGGTTGTAAGTTGTAGGGTTCAGGGTTTATAAGGTTCCGGGTTTAGGGTTTAGAGTTGTAGGGCGGGGAGCAGAGCTATAGGCCTTGTAAATCTTTGCGGCCGTGTCGTACTGCGCTGGGGTTTCCACGAGTTTTTTCAAGTTTGCGTACTTCGTCCCAGCCCTACCCTAAGAACCCAAACCCTACCTTTTTTAAAGGGTCCCTATAAATCCCATATTAGGGTTTATAATAAGAACCTACAAGAAAGTGGGTTTCGGGTTCTTCAAGGTAGTACCTAGTGACCTAGTGACATTAAGGCAGTCCGTATGTGCATCGCGACGACAAATCCAAGTCACGTTACCACGGTTTCCATTTGCACGCAGGAGGTAGGTGGATCGGTGCTTGTGTTTGCAATCTTATGCCCGCGTTCTCCTGATGCTTTGCTGCTCACGTACACGAGGTATATGAAAGACCCACAAAACCCGTGAGCGTGTTACCCTGAGCAGGTGGCTATTGCACCCAGTGCCACGAGAATTGCAGCGTGTCCTTCGTTATTGCGGCGTAGAGTTTCGTTTTTGGGGCTTTCGGGCTTTGTGGGTTGCATCCCTCTGGGGTCAAAAGTTTTAGGCTTCAAGGCCCCTAAACCCTAAAACCCTAAACCCTAAAGCCCTAAACCCTAAACCCCTAAACCCTCAACCCTAGACTCTAAACCCTAAACCCAAAACTTCAGGGTATCAGAGATCATGGTTCCAGGATTTGGGACTTCAGGGAGGCCTGGGTTCAAGTTTCTTGGAGGCTCCATGTGCCCATGTAAAATACACTTAGGTCTGAAAGGAGTCCCGATATAGGTATTTTAGGGCCAAAGTAAATAAATATATATATATATATATATATATGTATATGTATATATATATATATATATATACATACGTATCTATATATATATATATGTATGTACTTGTTTCTTTTTGTTATTGTATGGGCACCTGGACCTTTAGGGTTTTTGTTGCTTTTCACTGCAGACTTTAGGGGTTGACGTACGGGTTTAGGGCAGTTTCAGGACGGATTGGATGTAGGGCCGTGGGTTTAGAATCCTGGGTCTCGCTGCGACAAGCTCGGTGTAGTGGCAAGCTTCTAGGTTCCTGAGTAGTACCCTTTTGCCCTTTGTATTTTGGGGTCTCCTTATTAAAAAGCCAACCATAGGAAAACTTAGGGTGCCCTTATTATTTCGGGATCACTCAGGAACCTAGGCTTGATTATTCCCGAAATTGTCCAACTAAGCTCGCATGCTTTGAGTTCCGGCAGAAACAGTGCCCTGCCACCTCTTGTAAGCCCTAAACCCTGATTAACAGAGCCTCGCCCTTAAATTGGTAGGTCACCCTCAAGGTGCATGTGCCCCAAAAAGTATATTCTTTAACTCCGAAGTACCTACATCGGGTCTACATTAAAACCAGAGTAATACCATGTGGGCACATGGACCCTTAGGGTCATAGGATCTACAGGTAGGGGTTCCACAGAGTTCGAGGCAACACCTGCGTGAACGCGACGACCTGTCTCGAGTGCAAGAACCAGCACTATCTCACGCATGCCATGGCCTCAGCTTAACGGGCTGATGGGTGTGTAGGTAAACCCTAAACCCTAAACCCTAAACCCTAACCCTTGTTTTTGGATTTCAGGACTTGGGATTTAGGGTTCAGGGTGTTCCGGCGGTTTATTGTTTAGGGTAGTTTCGGCGTCACAAGCCCTATTTTATTTGTTGGGTCCCTGTAGCAATTGGAGCCACAGCTAGGCCTCGCAGGCCAAGGTTGCCGCTGCCCCGTCTTAACTGTGGCACTTTAGTATCTCGGGTCTACCTAAACCTTAAAATCAACACCCTTCCTTTTTGGGGTTCCTTGGTATAATTTCCTTATAACAAACCTCCACAGTTTAGACTTGTTTTTTTTGCGGCCTGAGGCACAGTTTAGTGAGCCCCGACCACTACGGTCAGACAAACCTCACCAGGATCCGAAATACCGATTCCAAGTCCTGAAAGCTTAGTCCAACCTTTGAAGTATAAACCCGATGCAACAAAAGAGGCCAGAAGTCCAGTACATGCATGCCCCACATCGTGCCGTGCCGCATGCTGTCAGGACTTCAAGTGCGTTCCCGAGTGTGCCAAGGGCTACTACGAGGCGTGTTGGGCCAAGATTGATATAGAAGCCTAAACAATTACCAATATTATTCCTTAGGGCTCCTTCTTATAATTACCAATAGTGTTCCTGAGGGTTCCTTTTTATATTATAGTATCATTACCTATCTTATTCCTTCGGGCTCTTCATTATAAGATATTATAAGTATGCCAAACAGGAGCCCCAAATCCTATTCTAAAGTAGTAGGGCCCCTGTAGTATGCGAAGCACTTCTGGACACTTCCGGCCTGACGAGTGTTTAGGGTTTAGGGTTTAGGGTTTAAACTTTACGGTTTAGGGTTTAGGGGTTTAGGGTTTAGGGTTTCGGTTTAGGGTCCATGTGACTATACTAAGATGTTGAGCGTTGTTTTTTTTCTTCTGCTCTTTGGGTTTTTGGTTCCTAGTATAGCAACTATCACCAAGACTATAAACTTTTCCTAGTGGGTTACTGAACAGCCTAGTATGTGTGTATGTAGATATATGACTGCGTATATGTGTCTGTATGCATGTATGGATGTATGCATGTCAGCATGTCTGCACGTCAGCATGTCTGCATGTGTGCACGCATGCATGCATGCATGCATGCATGCATGCATGTATGTACGCATGTATGTATGCATATATGTATGTATGTATGTATGTATGTATGTATGTATGTACGTATGCATGTATGTATGTACGTATGTATGTATGTATGCATGTATGTATGTATTCAGGCATGTAGCATGTATGTATGTAACGTATGTATGTATGTATGTATGTGTGTATGTATGTATGTATGTATGTATGTATGTATGTACGTACGTATGTATGTATGTATGTATGTATGTATGTGTGTATGTGTATGTGTTTACGTATGTAGCGTATGTATGTATGTATGTATGTATGTATGTATGCATGCATGCATGTATGCATGTATGTGTGTATGCATGTATATGTGTGTATGCATGCATGCATGCATGCATAGATGTGTGTGTATGTGTATATATATATATATATATAGAGTCATACATGCATCCTGCCATATCCGTACAACCTCAACTTCAAAACCCCCAACCCCCAGCCCCAAACCTCAAACCACAACTGGAGGTGAAAGGCGAGAAGTGGGACGATGGGCTTGGCCTCTCGTCGTGCACAAGTAAGGTTCCGTAGCTCCCGAGCTCGGCGATTCGCAGGTTCGAGACTTCCCCGTTAAGCATTCAACTGATTGCGTTTTTAAGTTCTAGGAGTTGAGGTGGGTTAGGGTCTAGATTCTAGATTCGGGGAGTAGGATTTCAGGTTCAGTTGTCGGAGTTTAGTCTTCAGCATTTAGCGGTTTAGGGTTTCGGGTTCAGGTTGATAGGCTGAACAACATGGAATCAACATGACATATCACTTCGCCAACCGTGGTCAGAGAAGCGAACCTTTCCCAAGCCCTTCAATCAGTCGTCTGGCAGCTCTTGAGAGAACCCAGCCTGTCATAGAGGACTGTTTATGGATTTTACAGTTTAGGGTTTAGGGTTTAATTTTAATGTTCAGAGTTTAGGGCTTAGGGCTTAAGGGTTTATGGTTTATGATTGCTCAGACCTTGTTCGGAACTTTCAAGCCGCGCAATCTCTAAGCATGTCGTGCCATCCGCAACCCCTCCTGAGATCCATTAGCTCTGCAATTTCTGAAGTAGATTTGGACGACTTCGCAGAAACCTAAACCCTAGACTCTAAACCTTAAGCCCGAAGAAAACGTGCTGAGGCGGATCTTGCAAACAGTGCCACGAGAACTGCAGCGCCTGCAACAGCGACACAGAATGTGCGCCGGATGCAGTGTTCAAGCGCTGTTGAAAAGGATGGTTTATAAGGTTCAGGGTTTAGGGCTTACAAGGGTTTATAGGGCTTCTAGGGTTTAGGGGTTTTGGGGTTTAGGGTGGCTTTGGAGAGCCCTTTAAAATGTCCTGACAGGAAGCCTAAAAGGAGCCCTTATAGCCTTTGTAAATAGGCCCTAAAAGGGAGCCCGAAAAGGATCGAAGCGAGTCCTAACAAGAGCCCTAAGCCTTACAAGCCCTAGAAAGGAGCCCTGAAAGAAGCCCTTAGCTCTAAACCCCAAAAGGAACCTTGAAAGGCTCCCCAAGCCCGAAAAAGGAGCCCTAAACCCAAAGCCCTAAACCTTACTAACCCTAAGCCTTAATAACCCTAAGTCGGTTTAGGGTTTAGGGTTTAGGGGGCCCTAGTTGGAGGCCCAGGGGACTTAGTAAGTAGGTTATAAGTAGAGTTATAAGTCCCCTACATGGAGTTACCCCAATTATAGCACTACTTATAACCGACTTACTAAGTCCCCTGGGCCTCCAAGTAAGCCCTAAACCTTAAAACCCTAAGGTTTTAGGGTTTAGGGTTTAGGGGCCCTAAACCTAAACCCTAAAACCCTACACCGGTTCAGGGTTTAGGGGGCCCTATAAACCCTAAACCCTCAAACCCCCGACCTTATAAGCCTCGACAAGGATTCTAAAACCTGCACCGCAAGTTGCGCTAACCGCAGATCCTAACGCCTTAAGGGTTTAGGGTTTAGGGTTTAGGTTAAGGGTTTAGGGTTTTTAGGGCTTACCCATTAGCCAGAAACTCCTGTTTTGTGCATTGGCGCAGCTTGAGGTGGAGGTTTGCCTGAGGTGCAAAAGGCGCTATAGGCTGTTGGGGTGCAAGGTTTAGTACACTACAGTATCTAGGTTCCTGAGTAGTACCCTTTTGCCCTTTTTATTTTGGGGCCTCCTTGTTAAAAACCCAACTATAGGAAAAAGGGTACCCTTATTATTTCGGGGTCACTCAGGAACCTAGTCTTGACATTTACAGCTAGGACGAACTTGTGCATGATTTTCAGCTGGTTTTGCACTTGGCATTCGAGTTAGCAGTTGAGTTGGGGCAACCCAAGCTTTCCGTCTGAACATACACACAGCTAGATTCTCTAGACTGGTCAGGTAAAGCTAAGTTCGGGCGGATAAGTGGGCAACAAGTGAGAGCTCGGCAGTTTGTAGATGTTTGTCGCGTTTCGGGTTGCGGCTTAGGGCCCTGACTTTAGGGTTTGGGGCCCTAAACCCTAAACCCTAAACCCTAAACCCTGAACCCTAAACCCTAAACCGTGGGGTTTTGGAGAAATCGCGAGCCTTGTACAAGCTCAGAAGGGCACTGGAGTCGGAAGCACGGCTCTAAGTGGGAGTTTACTGGCCTATATAGTAGGACCCGAATCCCTGAACCCTAGACCCTAAACCCTAACCGCCCCCGCCCGCAAAGTTGGAGAGTACAAATTTAACATCCCAAGCCGTGCTTTTGGAGACTTGGGGATGCAATTCTGGAAGCTTCCAATCGCTTAGATGGCCAAGGGGGGGGGGAACTTTAAGCCGTACCCTAAACCCTAAATCCTCAACCCTAAACCCTAAACCCCTAAACCCTAAACCCTATACCCTCAACCCTTTTTGGCTTTATACTATTTGGTCCATCTCAGAAGTTTCGAACTTTTTTTTGGCCCTGTTATTGAAAAAGAGAGTTAGTCGTTGGGATTTTGGGGGTTGCGCTTGAGAGGTAGGGCTTTAGGTTACAAAGAGGAGCTCGGTTTCGGAAGAAAGGGTTCGGGCGTCCAGAGTAGAAGACTTCGGGTGAGGGTGTAGGAGTTCAGGGTTTTGGGTTTCACATTTTCACATCTTAGGATTTAGGGTTTAGGAGTCTAGGGCTTTGAGTTTCACAGCTTAGTTAAACTATGGGCAGTCCGATGTGCCAATAGGTACAGAGTGCCGGCTCTTCACGTACCGGACGGACAGCGCTACCTGCACCGACACGTGCCCGGACACCTACTACAAGAAGCTTGGCTGCACCAACTCTATCCCTAATGGTTCGTATGCCCAAATAGTATATACTTTGGCCCCAAAGTACCTATATATGGATTGCTTTTAAGGCTAAAGTATATACTATTTGGGCACATGGATCCTTACATTATTGCACCCCACACCCCCTCAGCCCTGAAATCCCACAAACTCTATAGACCCTAAGCTGATTAGGCATTGCCCATAGGCCCCACAGTAGTTCCCTTTTGGGGCTCCTATTTAGAATCCTATAAGGTAATCCCAAAACGGAACTGCCATTGGGCCTATGGGTGAAGCATACAGCGCAATAAATTTCTCAAACCCGGTGCCGTTCTATTTTGTTGCCGCGGCACGTACTGCCGAAGGACGCTAATCGGAAACTCTTTGGGGCTTATGTGTATGCATGTATGTATGTATGTATGTATGTATGTATGTATGTATGTATGTATGTAATGTAATGTATGTATGTATGTATGTATGTATGCATGCATGTGTGTATTTATGTATAGATGCATATGTATATGTTTGTGTGAATACATATATGTATGTGTATTTGTATTTGCACATGTACATGTATATGCACATGTGTTTGTTTATGTATATGTATAGGTATATGTAGATGTAGATGTATGTGTGTCTGTATATACACAGATGGTTTAAGATGGACTAGGATGAAGCAAGGGCGTGGGTGATGAAACCCGACACGCAACTGTGAATTGAACTCAGATAGTGAGCAGCAGCCGTCACTAGGCAAAGCCAGCTCGAACAAGGGCGGCTGACGCACACCGCGCAGGTCCGACAAGATAACATTCTGAATGCGCCCCGCACGGCAGCTGCAACACTTGGATGGTCGATGCCTCTCATGCTCGCGGCAAGTTGGGCCCTACAATTATCGGTTTAATGAACACTATCGCGGCCGATGCTTATTTATTATGAAGCAGCGGGGGGGTGCTCCACATGCTCGCTGCCGGGCGCAACCCAGATGCAACAGTAGGGCGGCTGATGCGCATGATGCTTGCTGCACGGCTGGCCCTATGCGCAGACAGCTGCAGCACTGGAGAGCCGCTGATGCTCATCATGCTCGCTGCAATGTTTAGGGGTTTAGGGTTGGGTTTAGGGTTTAGGGTTTAGTGGCCCTGCCCCAATGTGGCTGATGCTCATGATGCTGGCTGCAATGTTGGCATTGCCCAAAGCCAGCTGCAGCGCTGGTGCGGCTTGGCAGCTCCGACGGCAGCGCAGTTGCTTATGCTCATGACGTGTTTATTTTCTGCTGGGCGTACCATGTCCAAAGAAAGCTGCAACACTAGGCCGGTTGATGCTCATGATGCTTTCTGCACGTTCAGCCTAACCAACTGACAGCTGCAGTGTTGGCGCGGCTGATGCTCATGATGCTCGCTGCAATGTTGGGTCTGCCCTAAGCCTAGAGCGGCTGATGCTCATGATGCTCCCTGCACTTTGTGCACTACCAAAACACAGTAGCACATCGGGGCGGTCGATGCTGATGATGCTCGCTGGAACGTTGGCCTTGCCCAAAGCCAAGTGCAGCACTAGGGCGGCTGATGCTAATGATGCTCGCGGCAGGGCGTGCCTATACAAAGCCAGCTACAACACTGGGGCGAATGATGCTCATGATGCTGCACGGTTAGCCCTAGGGTTACCCAAAGAACGCTGTAGCACCGGGTGGTTGCTTGATGCTCATGATGCTCGCTCCGTGCTTAGCCGCACCAACAGACAGCCGTACCGTCGGAGCATCTCTTGCTCATGATGCTCGCTGCAATGCTGGCCTTGTACGAAGCCAGCTGTAGCACTAGGGCGGCTGATGCTAATGATGCTCGCGGCAGGGCGTGCCTATTCAAAGCCAGCTGCAACACTGGGGCTCATGATGCTCATGATGCTGCACGGTTAGCCCTAGGGTTACCCAAAGAACGCTGTAGCACCGGGATGCTGCACGCCTGCCCAACGCGTCGGGCGGGCCATGATGTTGGCTGTGCTGCACATGCATCAGCTGGGCGACTGATGCTTCGTGATGCTTGCGACAAGGGTGCCCCACTGGTGCGATGATGCTTAGGATGCGCGCGGCAGGGCTAGCTTGTGTTTGAAACGCAGCAACATGGGCTGGCTGCTGCTCATGATGTGTGCTGCAGCACCGGCCCTGCACGAAGACAATTGGAACACTGGGGCGGCTGATGCGCGTGATGCAGTCTGCAATGCTGGCCTTGCCCAAAGACAGGTGCAGCTCTGGGACGGCTTTTGCCTCGTGATGCTTGCTGTTGTGAGAACCCTGCTCACAAGTCCAAAGCCAGCTGCAATACTAGGCTGATGCTAATGATGCTCGTGGCTGAGGGTCTATTCAAAGCCTGCAACACTGGGGCGGCCCTACGCAAAGCCGGTTGCAACGCTCGGGCCGCTGATGCTGATGATGCTTGCTGCTGGCGGGTGCTAATTACTCAAAGCTTCCTGCAAAACTGGTGCGACTAATGTTCATGGTTCTTACGATTGTAGTGAACTCACTGAGGTGTTGTATGCTTGCATTGCTGAATCATGCTGCGAAGAGTTACGTATCCACAAACCTTAGTTTGCAAGCCTTTGGACCGAAGTGGGTTTCGCGATTAGGGTTTAGGGTTTGTCTACGGGGGAGGTGCTTGAACAAGTGGTCGACAGTAGTATCCCCTAGATAGCCCTACATAGTTGTTTCCAAATGTACATCTTGTCCAAGGCCTGATGCCCTTCGATCTGTGGATCCTTACAGTAGGATGTTGATGCTTTGAATCGCTCTCTAAGTGCTCCCGCAAGGGCTTTGTTAGGGTGACCTTGGCCCTAAACCAACCCCCAAAGCCCTAAACCCTAAATCCTAAACCCCTTAAGCCCCAAACCCTGAACCCCCAAAGCCCTAAACCCTAAACTCTGAACCCCTAAGCCCCAACCCCTGAACCCCCCAAGCCTTATGAGCCCTGTGAGGCTTCCTACAAGGCCTCTACTTGGGTGTAGTGTCGGAGCTCGAGGCTTTGGGTTCTGAGTTCAAGGTCGAGAGTTTGCAGTTCAGGGTTTAGGGGTTTAGGGTTTACAGGCTCCTTTCACCTTGAAGTCCTAGACTCTGCCGCGTAAAACATGCTTTTGATGGGGCCCTTCATTATGATGTCTCTGTAAAAGTCCTTATTTTAAAAGGTTGGTTATTGGGGGTTAAGGTAACCCCTTATAAAAACCTCCTGTAAACCCTGAACTGCCCTAAGCCCTCAGCGATCCTAAAACCTGGTTTGGAAACTCTGCAGGAATGGCACTGAGATGATCGGCGGCGAGTGCCTCCCCTGCGGAGAGAACTGCTTCGAGCGCCCTGCCGCATATGCTTAAGTCAACGGCGCAAAGCCCTCATGTACCAAGTTAACCCTGAACCAGTTCATGGTTTCGTGCCCCCATAGGGCTTTCAGGTGTAGGTTAATAGGCCGTATACCCAGCATCCTACAGCCTAACTCGTTTAGGACTCCCTGCGTTGAAGGGTCCTTTCGCCCTTGACGTAGCAGGGCTCGCGTGTTCGCCGTCCCGTTGTCGTTCTCATGCAAATACGATTGTCTTAGAACATAGTCAGCTATAAGAAATCTGAGTTCTGAATATTTAGCGCAAGTACACCCTTAGAGTTCCGACACAGTTCTACTATACTACGCCCCAGAAGCCGTCTTCTAATCACGAAGGCCCTTAAATGTCCCTAAGCCCTAAACCCTAAACCCCCAAAACCCTGAACTAATCACGAAGGCCCCTAAATGTCCCTAAACCTTAAATGCCCCTAAACCCTAAAATGTCCCTAAACCCTGAACCCTAAACCCTAAAATGGCCCTAAACCCTAAATGTCCCTAAGCCCCTAAACCCTGAAGCTCTCTGCATGATTGACCCATTCCTTGGACCCACCTCTGAAGGTCTATGACGGAACACTAAACTCGATGAACCCGAAACGCTTGATCCTAAAGCCTATACCCTATACCGTAAACCACCCGAAAAAACCCCTAACCCTATACCCTACACCGTAAACCCTAACCCTAAACCCTAAACCCTGGCAGCCTTACAACCTAGCCCTACAAGCCCTAAACTCTAAACCCCAAGAGGCGTAAGTCGGACGGACGGCAGGTTTAGGGTTTAGGGTGTACGGGTTTCGGTTTAGGGGGTGTAGGGATTAGGGGTTAAGGGTTTAGAAGGTCCCTAAGACTATTGAAATAGTGCAAAGAAGGCATTATCTGTGGACTTTAGGCCGCAATGTACCAATGTAGGTACCATTCGTATACTAAAACCCTAAAACCCCAAAGCCTATAAGCCCTGAATCCCATTTTTGTGTTCAAGGCTTTGGTTAATTATCGTACTTGTAGCCCCACAACTCCCTCCATGAACTTTCAGCGAAGTCCAGTGGTGCTGTGCTTTGAGGTGCGAGAGCGACGTCACCTGCAAGGCGTCTCTGTTGGATGCTCCTACGTTTTCTGTAGGCTTGCAAAAGCTCCCAGAAGACCGCGGCTGCTATGACTAGTATTGCGGTTATCGTGATAGCACTTTTTACTATCACTATACTATCACTATTACACTATGATCACCACGATTATTCCTCTTGCTATTGCCATATTCCTCTAGAGTTCCGGATGTGTCCTTGCGGGGACCTTTAGTCGCGACTCATTTCCTTTCGCCTTTGCATTTTGGTGATGCAGAGTCATCTCAAATATCAGATGTGCTCAGAGCTCGATGTACCCTACCCTAAACTCTTAAACCCTAAATCCCTAAACTCTTAAACCCTAAACCCAAAACCCTAAAATCATGTGCGGGTGTTCCCTGATTGTGGCATTATTTGAACGCCTGAGTTTTTTCAAAGCCCGAAGCCTTCAAGCCCCGAAAGCCTGAAAGGCCTGAGCCCTAAATCAACCCCGCACACACGAAACCACCCAAAAAGGCACGTAAACCTTGCCTACCTAACCTGAAAAGGCTGCTTTAGCTCTAAAAGCCCACCCATTCAAGGGCTCGTATTATGAATTTGGAAGACGAAACATCAAAGAGGTTGGGCCCTACACCCTGAACCCCTAAACCCTACACCCTGAACCCTAAAGCCCTAAACCCCTAAACCCCTACACCCTAAACCCTAAACCCTAAACCCTAAAACCCTAAACCCTAAACCCTAAGTCCTAAAACCGGTAAGCCTGAGCCCAACAGCCTGGTCCGAAGCCTGCACCCCCAACAGAAACCAACTTTGGTCCTACACTTTAGAGGGTTTGTAAGGCTTTTTGGGGTTAAGTGCTTAGGGTTGAGGGTTTGTAAGGCTTTTGGCTTAGCCTTTGGGGTTAAGTGCATAGGGTTGAGGGTTTGTAAGGCTTTGGGTGTAGCGTTGGGGATTTAAGTGCTTAGGGTTGAGGGTTTGTAGGGCGTAGGGTTTAGGATTCAGGGTTTAGGGCTTTGGGTTTAGGGTTTAGGGTTTGTATGGCTTAGGGTTTACAATTAAGGCTTGGGGTACACCTGCAAGAGGTCTGCAACAGCTCCTACTTCCTCGCACGTACGGGCGAATGCGTCGAGCATTGCCCGGACGGAGACTACGAGGTTGGCGACGAGGACAGTTTCGGGATTCAGGGTTTAGGGGTTTAGGGTTTAGGGTTTAGGGTTTAGGGTTTAGGGTTTAGGGTTTAGGGGTTTAGGGGTTGGTGTTTGGGGGTGCAGGTTTCGGGTTGATAGTTTATAGGGGCTCAGGGTTTAGGAGTTTCGGGTTTTCGGGGTTTAGGGGTTGGTGTTTCGGGGAATAGGTTTTGGGTTTAGGGCTTAGGAGTTTAAGAGTTTAAGGGGATTACAGGGTTTAGGGTTTTCGGTTTTGCGTGGTTTAGGGGTTAACGGTTTGGGTTTAGGGTTCAGGAAGCTTTAGTGTTCTTAGATTCTTTATTATGATAAGGCTCAGCGGGGTCTTATACACACATCATTTTCATAATGGCTCTGAGGGCGCTTGAGAAGAAGGTCCCTAAAGAATCATGTAGGTCCCTGATGAATATACCCGCCATCCATAAGATATTATATACGGAAGATCGTATAGGCCCCTTGCAGAGAGGGTGTTTGTGAACTGTAAATCAACGGCCGGAGCAACCAGTTTTGAGTGACAGCGTCCGGATCTAAAGAAGTGGTATGTTATACTATCCCAACCCTAAACCCCTAAACCCTAAACTCATTATAAACTTCGAAAGCATCATTGATCCCTGATAAGGGCCCTCGACCCCATAAGCTCACGGACGCCATCGGCATTAGATCCCATAAGCTCATCAACATGGAGAAAGGCCTCCTCCAGAGTCAGAAATGGTGTGATAGAACGGCCCCTGGTTTGGGGTTCAGGGTTTGGGAATGAGCTAAACCCTAAACCCTGAACCCTAAACCCTACACCCTAAAAGGGGACCCTAATCAGGAGTATGGCCGGCAGTGCATGAAGTGCCCGGACGACTTCAACAAGTGCATCACCGCCACCTATGCATCGGAGTGCAAGAACAACTTGCACCACGGCTTGTACTTGAGGGGTTCTAGGTCAGGTCTAGGGTCTAGGTTTCAGGTGATTAGGGTTTTGGGGTTTAAGGTTCAGGGTTTAGGGGTTGAGGGTTCAGGGTTCTTGGGTTTAGGGGTTTAGGGTTTATGGGTATAGGGTTCAGGGGTGCAGAGTTTAGGTTTTAGGGGTGCATATACATGCATTGAGAGGTTTCCTTCGCAGCTTGATGCTGTGCTAAGACTTGCTGCCTAAGGAGCGACTATGTTCATTGCTGTGAACTTATACAGTAGCCCTAAACCCTAAACCCTAAACCCTAAACCCTAACAGCTCTAATCTTAAACCCCCAAACCTTAAACCCTACACCCGAAACCATAGAACTTTAAGGTTCAAGTTGCCTCTTAGCGCTCACAGCATGAGCTCCTAGCATGAAGGATCGGAATCTTGCAAGGCCAAAATCTAGCGTTTCCGGCTTAGGGTTTGTGGGGTTTAGGGCTTATAGAGCTTCGGGTTCAGGGTTCAGGGCTCTGTTGTTGGGGGTTTGCAACCTGCTGGAGGAGAGCCGGCAGCAAAGTACGGGACGGCGTTAGGTTTAGAGTTTTCGGACTAAGGGCTTTTACGTTTTAGGGGTTTAGGGTTTAGGGGTTTAGGGTTTAGGGTTTAGGGTTTAGGGTTTAGGGGGTAGGGTTTTGGCGGTTTAGGCCGGTTATAAACGAACAATTTGTACCTACATGACTAGACGTCCGCAGATTCGAAGACATGTGCCTGGCCACTGTTAGGCTTTGGGTACCGGGGTTCAGGGTTTGGGCATTGGGGTTTGGAACCAAGGACGATGAAGCTGTAAGTTGTTGCGGCAAGCAGCCCAGGTATCTCAACGCCGATGCCGAGTGCGTGACATCTTGCCCAGAAGGCAGCTGTTTCAACCCTGAACCCTAAACCCCTAGACCCCTAAACCCTAAACCCCTAAAACCCTAAACCGTAAACCCCTAAACCCCTAAACCCCTAAACCCTAAACCCTAAACTCCACTTTGCTCCCTTCGAAGCCCCCAATTCGAAAGTCAGGAAGCAAACACAGCACCCAAACAGAATCTGTTGGCCTACTTTATTGGCCTACTTAAAGTAGGATATCCCTACCTTATTATATTATTGGCCTACCTACAGTGGGATATCTCTACTTTGTTGGCCTACTTAACGTAGGGATGATGGGATATCCCTAAGCCCTAAATCCAAAACCCTAAACTAACTTGGAGATTATGGGTTTTCCCTCAACTCTAAACTCTAAGCCCTAAACCCTTAACATAAATTAAAGTGGGGATTATGGGAGGTAAAGTGGGGGTTATGGGATCTTCCCAACCTTCTGGTTTTTAGTTTAGGGTTTAGAGTCTATAGGGGTTTAGGGTGTAGGGTTTAGGGCTCAGGGGATTAGGGTTTAGGGTTTAGGGTTTAGGGTGTAGGGCTTAGGGCTTAGGGCTTGGATGCTTGCTTGGGTCGATCTAACGACGCAGCCGGAAACTCTAAACCCTACTTACACCCACCTGCTGAATAGCAGCAGCTCCGCTTGTGCGAGAAGAAGAAGCTCGCGCACCGATGTCCGGCTGACGATCTCCGAGCAGCAGCCATGGAACACGGCAACAGCCTTACTTGTACACACCAAAAACAGGGTCGCCAGCACGCTGACCGATGGCAAAAGAGAAGACGGCCGCGGTGGACAGCTCCATTGGCACAATGTGAGTTACATTGGCGCCACTTACATGACAATTCACAGTGCTGATGAGAACTCTGGCGAGTTTTCATGGAGCTGCGAGGACCAAAGAACCTACCTGTGGCTTTCTTAGAGTCCAGGTATCCACACCCTAAACCCTAAACTTTAAACCCTGAGCCCTAAGCTCTAAACCCTAAACCAATGGGCACATGGACCCTGGGCAAAGCTCTAAGCCAACAAGATGCCAAGACTTTCGCCTTCAACCTCATCCCCAATTCTCTACCTTCTAATCTCCAAGATCCCCACTAACATTATAGAGGTTGATTATTAGGGTTTAGGCTTTGGGATAACTTTGAAGTCTGAACGGAAAGAACACCCATCGGCTCACAACATGGCCCATATTGACGGACGAAGAAATCACAGAGCCCGATGTCAGTGAGATGAGGACGATCCCTCGGATTCCAGAGGTAAACTGTTATCCTCCCTTTTAGGGTTCCCTAAAGAGGTTATAAGGGTTTCTATAGCGTTTAGGGTTCAGGGTTTCGGGTATCCCTCAAAGGGTTTGCAGCATATTGCTTGATCAGGGCTTTGGTCACTTGTGGGAGCCCAAGATAGGATCGAGAGTCTAGTTTGCATTATTGAGACCAGAAACAACTGATCTGAAAGAAGCAATGATTACACCAATAAACCTACGCTTGAAAACTGAACCACAGGATGACTACACCCTAAAACCCTAAAAGGATCTAAAAGGAGGCACCCGAACCCCTGAAGACCAATGGAGCCGTAGATCCCCGCGCACAAAAGCTATGACTCTGCCCAAACAGCCTCAAACCCTAAACCCCAAACTCTACAGCACAACTCTGCCGGTTTAGAGTTTAGGGTTTAGGGTTTTGGTTTTAGGTCAACAGCCTCAAAACCCAAACCCTAAAACCCAAAAGCCGAAACCTTAGACATCTAACACCTGACACCCTAAACCCTAGGCCACACACCCGTGCGAGCTGCTCCTGTGCATGCTGGTGAGTCAGGGAGTGAGGTTTTAGGGTTTCGGATTTAGGGTTTAGGGTTTAGCGTTTAGTGTTTAGGATTTAGGGTTTGGGGTTTAGGATTTAGGATTTAGGGTTTAGGGTTCAGTGGCCAGTGCCAGGTTACTTCCACCGGCCTCTTCACAGCAAGCCTGTCGGCAACGAATGCCCGGTCTGCCCGGGGAACTGCAACAAATGTGAGGACACGGAGGGTCCTGAATCTTGAACGACCCCAAATCCATCAGCCCGCGGGCAGCTAAAATGAAACCCTGCCGAAATGAACCTGTAGAATCTGCCAAGCTTCGTACAAGCTCATAATTCAGGGACCGATACTGCAATCCAATTTAGATTGTTTTTGCAAGCGCAAGCCCCCATAGAACCCAGCGGTGCATATTAAGACCCCATTCAAACTGATGATTCAAGCTTGGGGTGTTTCGCGTTTGAGGGTGCGTGTTTTTTGGGGCTGATTTTCGCGATTGTGGGTAAGGTTTCCGGTTTAGTCCTGCGCAGGATGAGAGGTATAATTGGGGCAGGGATTTGTTCCTTTGAAACACATGTATACTTAATTATCGTCTATGTGGTCCATGTGTATATAACTACATATGTATGTATCTCCATATATACATACATGCCTATATATATATATATATATGCACAAATATCGGTATATAAATGTAAAAATAAATAAATAAACATATATATATATATATATATATACGTACATACATACATACACGCATGCACACATACAGCGAGCCTACCTACTACAGTAGCCAACTGACTCGCTGATGACTAGCGCAGCGGCTTGCTGGTTTTTGCGATGTTTCGCCGGGAATTCTCAGGCGTCCAGCCACCTCGAGGGGTGCCGATGGGATTTGTTCGGCGTCGTGCGTATGAAGATCCCAATACCCCACAAGCAAGGAATATACCTTACATCCGGAGAGGCTTATCGGCTTAGCGTTATGTTGTTTTTCGATTTTTTAGGAGAATTCCTGCATTACGAGTTGTTGGGTTCTCTGGGGATGAGCGCGACGCAGGATGCAAGCACCTGCACCGAGTGCAAGAACACCATGCAACTTGGACAGTCAGCCAAATGCGGGGTCTCTACACACCCAAGGCCCTAGGCCCTATGGGTTTAGGGCTTAGGGTTTAGATCCAAAAACCCTCAGCTCCAAGGATAAACTCTGGACAACGTTCCTATGTCTGTCAGGGTCGGATCTTTTGAAGCCTCCAACCGGAACTGGGTCTTAACGGCCTGCGGGTCTAGTGACCAGGCGGCTGACAGGAGGATGGCAAATGGTACGTGTCAAGCTTTCTGCGAAGGCGCTGGAGGCTTTAGAACCTAAGCCAAGGCTCTGGGTGCAAAGCCAAAGATGAGGTTTTCGTGCTTTGTAGAACTTTCAATTAGGGGGCTTATGGAAGTACGAGGTGTCTGGTTTGGCGTTCGAGGCTTCAGAAATGAACTTTGGATCGTATGGCTCGTGTTTTATGACTTAGGGTTTGGGGTTAGGGTTTAGGGTTTAGGGGTTAGGATTTGATATTGACTGCTTTCTCCAGCACACCGCGGCGACTTTCCGATATTCTCTTATCTATACGGACACTCTTGAAGCGACCATGTTTTGGGATTTGGATGGGGCTTGCAGTGGGTGGAAGTGAGCCCTGAATGTTAGCTACAGAGCTTTGCATGCTGGTTTTGTATGAAGGCCACGAACACTTGTAACACATCAAACCTTAAAACCCTAAACACCAAACTCCTAAACCCTAAGCCCGTCATTCTTTGAGCTTTCCGAGGTAGGTGTTTTTTTGCTTAATTGTGGGGCATTGAACCTCAAAACCCTCAGGTTTTAGGGTTTAGGGGTTGGGACGGCTCCATGGATGCATGTCGTCCGGACCTATGCCTTCAGCAAACGTGGGTTTCTTAGCTGTGCGATCCTTTCTCGGGTGTTTATCGTCTTGTGTGGTCTTACATCGGCACACCAGTTTGGTCCCAAGTCTCGAACAGGCTTGGAAACTTACTAACCAGGTATACTCACTACAGACCCTTAACCCTCAAAGCCGAAAGTGTGCCGATTTGTCAAGCACTTCCTAATTGCCTCGGCCCCATTGGGTTCAAGTCTACAGCTTGAAAGACGTCGACCCGGAAAGGAAGATGTAGGATTCATGGGGGGTGGTTGTCAAAATTATGGTCCCTCTTGGGGGTCCTTATTAAAATACGGCGCCCATTATTTAGGGTACCCCAAAAGTGACCATAATGTGACAACTACCCATGGAGATCACATGAAGATGCCGCTCCATGGCTTGAGAGCTTGAGGGTTTACGGGGCTCGGGCATTTTATGCCTTAAGGGCTCAGGGTTATGATTATGGTTCGCCCTAAACCCTGAACCCAGGGTTCATGGCGTCTGAGGTACTTGAACCCAGACTTCTGGTGTGAGCCTGAATGCCCGATTGGCTACTACAAGGCCGTCCGGTTTAAGGTTTAGGGTATAAGGTTAGAGTTTAGGGTTTAGGGTTTAGGGTTTTGGCTACTACAAGGCCCCTGCACCAGGGAGGTTTCAGGGATCGGGTCGGGTCGGCTAGAGTTTGGGATGCGACAGTCGAAGGTGTAGTAGAGTTAACCTTGGCCCTAAACCTTGAACTTCAAAATCCGGAAACCCTAGCCCTAAACCCTAAAACCTAAAACCCCAACCTTAAACCGTGGACCACCTATCTTGGATCTCGGTATATAGGACCTAGACTCTCCAGTGGTAATATAGGGGCCTAGGTAACTACCACTACTATTTTAAAGGGTTTGGGGGTTCCTTTAAGGGTTCTATAAGGGCTACTGTCAGGGTTTGGGGTTTAGGGGCCTTAGAAGAATTACCTGTACTATTTTCTTATACTTATATAATATAATGGGCCCCAAAACCCTATTCTAACTATTAAGGACCCTATAGTACCCTTATGTTTCAGTCGTTTGGGCAGAGGTCCTGATTTCTCTAAAAACCCCAAGCCCGAAGCCCTAATAGCATAGTCAGGAGACACCCGAGAGGGCTCGAGAGTCTAAGGAAACTCAAGAGCTGTGGGTTAAGTGCCGGAGCCTCGGGAGGATCTGGAAAGGAGAACCGGTTGCCTGATGGTCTGGACTTTGGGGAAACTATTCTGCTGAAGGGTAGTTATTTTGTAGAAGCGGGTATAGAGTCATGCTCTCCCGTCTTTGGGAGTTGGGGGTACCTACCGTTCCGTACATCTGATCCTAAGCCCTAACCCCAAGGGCAGGAGGTTTAGGGTTTTGGGATGTTCAGAGTTTAGGTTGCAGAGTTTAGAGGCTTAGGGTTCAGGGATTGGGTGTAGGGTTTACCTAGACCCCAAAGGACCTACTTGTTTTAGGAATTATATAAGGAAATCATACTGAGGAAACCTAGAAAGGTAGGTTCGTAAGGGTCCAGGTAGGTTGAGGGATCTGTTATCATCTCGGAGTTGTAGAGTCTGGAGGGTTTAGATGTTCCCAAAGATGATCCGCTGCCCTCCCGGACTCCCTAAACCCTAAACCCTCAGGTGGGCAATGCAGAAATCGGGAATACTTGCGCGACTCTTGGCCGTTGCAGAAAAGCTCTTTTCTCGTGACCAACATTGGTTTAGAGTGGCGGAGTGAGGTTCCCCTAAACCCTAAACCCCTAAACCCTAAACCCACAACCCTAAACCCTAAAGTTTAGTTTTTTTGCTAGGATTCGGGGTTAGGGCTTTAGGGTTTGGAGTTTAGGTTTAGTTTCTGTAGCTGACCTGCCAGGACAATTCGAGCCGTAGCGGTCCAGCTGTCATGTATGTTCGCGTAGGATGAGTTACTGTAGGTTTCTATGTTTTGGAGATACTTCGACTTGGACCCCAGGATAGCCGGCACCTTACAGCTTTAGTACTAAGCACTAGTCCTTCCAGGAAGTGTCCCGCTAACTGCCGGACTTGCATCGACGGGGAGACGTGCAGACCTCGGAAGATAACGTGTGGATGTGGAGTCCACATCAAAGCGTGAGTTCGAAGTTCATGTTTACCATTTTGCGGTATAGCAAGCCTAGCAGTGTGAAATTGCTTTCGTGTTTTCTGTAAAACTCTATGACTGTTGGAGGGGCTGTTGGTTGTTGCTTAGTGGCCGCGCATCAGAGTACTGCATCACCGAATGGGTACTTCCGCACAGGGGTCCTGGGTTTTGGCCTCAGAATGCTGGGCTATTGTAAAGTTGGCAGCACTTTGCTTTGTAGTATACTACTGTTTTGAATCTTTCCGTATCTTACACATCAAGTTAATACTTTGGGGATCTTTGGGGTCTAGAGTATATGGCGAAGCTCAACAGATGCGCTATGCCCCTCACTCCTTTGAAACCCCAAACTCTCCACTCGATTCAACCAACATCCCAGAAGCCTGAACCCTAAACCCTAAACCCTAAGCCTCAAACCCTAAGCCCAGAAGCCGGAAAATGCAGAAGCCTGAAAATTAGGTGCACAGAGTGCGAGAACTTCAAGTACCTGACGCCCAACAGGCCCGCATCTAGCCTGTTCCAGGCTTCTTCGGGATAAGGAAGAAATAGATATGTATATATATATATATATATGGAAAGGTGGGAATTAGAAATATTTCAGGACTCCAAAAAACGACGAAATCACAACGTACTACACTAAATCGAACCCTAAGTTTTAGATAATACGCCCTAAACACCCAACCCTACGTCGCAAGACACCCCCCCCCCCCTGTGAGGCAAGGGTCCCCAGCAGTAATTTTCTAGGGTTTAGGGTTTAGGGTTTAGGGTTTACATAAACCCTAAACCCTAAACCCTAAACCCTAAACCTCCAACAAATTGGAAACCAGACTAAGGATAAGTAGTGCTGGGCTTCCCTATACATTACTCTTATAAAGGACCGAGGCTTTTGGGTTTCCAACTTTTGGGCTTCTACTATGGGGTTTAGGGTTTAGGGTTTAGGGTTTAGGGTTTGGGGTTCAGGGTTTCGAGATGACCTTGGTTGACATTCAGAGGTTCGTCATGGGTCCAAAGTCCCAGAACGTTTTAGGGTTTTAGGGTTTTAGGGTTTAGGGTTTAGGGTTTAGGGTTTAGGGTTTAGGGTTTAGGGAGCTTCAGGTTTCTTAAGAGCTCAGGGTCAAGGTTGAAGAGTACCCATAGGCCATATAGTAGTTCCTTTCTGTGGCTTATATTCTGGATCCTACTAGGTAATCCCAAAAAGGAACTACTATGGGGACTATGGGTAAAAAACACGCATCCTTGGTTGGAACGTTTTCAGTTTCAGGTGTGAGGGTTGGCGTGAGGGTTACGATGGAGCCTGCTATCGGTCTCGAGATCGTCCTCAAACCGCAAACGGTGCCCTTTTGATATTCGAGGTCCTAGGTTCCTGAGTCGTACCCTTTTGCCCTTTTTATTTTGGGGTCTCCTGATTAAAAACCCAACTATAGGAAAAAGGGTACCCTTATTATTTCGGGGTCACTCAGGAACCTAGACTTTGGGGGGGTGTCTTACTAGGGGTCCTTATAACAAGAATCCTATTATTCGCGGTCTAGCCCAAAAGGCCAGTCATATAGTCTAAACTTCTATTCCAAAGTTACTCTATAGGAATCGCTCTAAGGCCTACATATTACTCATAGGTCCCATAGTAGTTCCTTTTTGGGCTTGCCTTATAGGGTTAAATATGGACCCCCAAAAGGATCTACTATGGGGCCTATGAGTACAGGAATCGCTGTAAGGTCTACACCCTAAACCCTAAACCTTAAACCCTAAACCCTAAACCCTAAACCCTAAACCCTAAACCTTAAACCCTGAACCCTGAACCCACATGTTAGCTACATGGACCCTCACGAGTCTCCACACGAATCCTGGCTTTCGACCATACCTTTCCCGTACCAACCGTACACGCTACACCCGTTTAGGGTTTAGGGTTTAGGGGTCTTAAAATTATGATTTAATTTAAGGTATATTCCTACCCGAAACCCAGAGAACCCAAAAACCCCTTAGCTAAGGAACATACCTTAAATCACAGGGGTCTTGATATTATGATTTAAGGTCTATTCCTTAATTAAGAAGTATTGGGCGCTCCGGGAACGCACCCCCGAAGAGAGTCTTGTAAACCCTTGGGGTCCATGCCCAAATAGTATATACTTTGACCCCAAAGTACCTTCTTAGGGACTACATTAAGGCCACAGTATATACTCTTTGGGTACATAAAGTACCTTTCTAGGGACTACATTAAGGCCACAGTATACAGGCACATGGACCCTTAGGGAAATTCTCCAGTTTAGACTCACCCCACGAAGAGCCTTGGCCAGGGACTGCGTGGAAGTTTGCCCCAACAACACCTTTCCGCAGGGAGCAGCTCGGCTTCTGCTGGTTTCAGCCGTCGAGTTTGGGTTTACGTGGCTTGTGTTTGGATTCAATAGCCCATGGGTTCAAGGGCTTACCCTATAATTGGGGGGGGGGGGGCATCTATAATCATGAGGTCATCAATAGTCAGGTCGCGACCCCAAGGCTCGATTCGCCGCAAGCCTGTGCAAAAAATTCTGGACCGTAGCTCCTAATCCTTCAGACTATGAGGCCCTTGTAGAATACAGCTTCAACTATAAACATCCAAACATCCTAAACCTTGAACTCTAAACCCGTTGTAATACGAAAGCCACAAGAACAAAACAGCAATCAAGCAAAGCAACGGCCAGGAAGCCGAAACGGGTCGGGCGTGCCCACACTGCGAGTGCCTTGGAGAAGATTTATCACCTCAAAAAGACCCAGTGTTTCTTGTTCAGGTTCCTATGTTTTACTTCGCAACTACAGCCTTGTTTTGACATAAACGTGTTGTTAAAGCTTTCGTTGGAAACGAAGCCTCTTTTGTTGTTGGACCCTCCTAAAGCTTGAAAACATCCCTTTCGCAACCACGTGAAACCCTATCTCTAAACCCTAAGCCCTAGACCCTAAGCCCCAAACCGGATAAATCGAGTGGGCTCTGCGGTGAATCCCAGGAAAAATTGCCACATCTGTGAGTCGGCGACGCTTTGCTTGGAATGTCTCTTAGCAGACATTGGACGGCTTGGCAGCTTCGGATTTCTGAGGTGTTCGGTTGTATGGCATGGGGCTCTCTGTTCCCTGTCTGGGTTTTAGGGTTTAGATGGAGCGTTGCATGGGGTCAAGATCTTCTAGGTTTTGGCTTCAGGATTTGAAGGGCTTGGGCTTTATGGTTTTTTGAACTTAGGGTTGTGTGGTTTCCTGTGCCCTAATCCCTAAACCCTTAACCCAGTATATACTTTGGCCTTCATGTAATCCGTGTGTAGGGACTTTGAGGCCAAAGCATACACCACTTGGGCACATGTACCTGTAAAGTTACCTATGACAAAGAACTCAGGGCCCTAGTTTTAAGCCACCCCTGGGGCCAGCCATCCTTGGTGTTGAAGCGCCGAAGCGAAGTCGGTCCTAAAAATTGGGGAGCATGTTCCGGCTTCAGTATTGTCACTGTCTGTGTTGACATGGCCTCTGTAGGGAAGCATCGTAGGAGTGTGTAGGGGCTGCCTGCAGTCCTCAAGCATTACATCCTAGACCTCGAGCCCCTGTCCTTCAAGCGAACTCCCTACAGTACCTATAGTCTCCATTGTAGTTCCTCTTTGTGGTTTTACCATTTCTATACATATATATATATATATTTAGGATCCCATGAAGTATCCCAGAACATATCAGAACATGAACCACAATGGAGACCATAGGTAAGCTAGAAGCTTACATTGAAAGGCTAGACTTATGGGCCCCGAATATGGACCCTTAGGCCTTTCTAACATAGGGTATATAGTAGGTGTATAAGGATCCCAGGGTTAAGGACCCATACTAGGGGCCGATGGTTTCAACCTTAGATACATGTGTTGTCCTCTGTTTTCTCTTGGACTTCCAACCAGGGCCTCCCTAAACCCTAATACCCTTCAACCCTAATGCCCTTCAACCCTAAATCCCTAAACCCTGAACTAAACCCTAAACCCAAAACCGTCGACCCTAAGGCCCTAAACCTTAATACCCTAAACCGCCAACCCTAAAACCCTAAACTGTCAGCCCTAAAACCCTAAACCGTCAACCCTAAAGCCCTAAATCCTGGCACGGGACCCTGAACCCAAAAGCTGATCTTGACGTCACGACACTCTGAACCAGAACCCTAAAGTAGGGGCCTAAATGCTGAGAATCGGGTTTTGGGGTTCCTTTAAGGGTTCTGTAAGGGCTACTGAAATAGGGGACCTTCTAGAAATCACGTTATGTATCTATGTGTATTCGTACAGTTTATCACTGTAAATTGATGTGATTGTGGTATTTGGTATTGGGGAATTTACTTCGAAGATTTGTTTGTTTCCATCAAACATGAGTATTGCTTTTATTGTTTTGCTTTCGATTTTCAACTCACAATTTAATGGATTAAGATGAATAAACACAACGATATCATATGACTAAGCCAGAACATGAGCCCCAAAACCCTCTTCTAATTATGAAGGCCCCTGTATTAAAACCCTCAGCCCTTACAGAACCTTCCAAGGAGCCACTAAGTTTCATCAACTCTTGGCAACCTCGCGAAGCCTCAAACCCTCAGGCAACAACTCCATGCATCTGGATGACATGGACAACTGTCCGGGCCTCAGTGTGAAGAGCATGTAGGCTTCGGTCTCAAATATTAGGGCACTCCTAAACCCTAAACCTTGGCCACTAAACCCTAAACCCTGAACCCTATACCCTGGATCCTAAACCCTGAACCCTGAATCCTACACCCTAAACCCCACCAGTCAGAGGCACTAGCCTAAAGCGGGTCCTGGGAGCTTGGTTTTCGGTCCTAGTGGGTCGGATCCAAGGGGCTTTGCACAACCCTAAACCCTAAGTCGCTAATCCTTACCCTCAAGGGACTCGTATTTTAAGGCTTTTGGGCCCGAAGACCCTATTATATAAGGCTTTTGGGCTATTTTGATGCTAAGGGTAACGGTTTAGAGTTTAGGGTTTAGGGTCTCATAACAAATAACCCTGAACCGAAGGTCCTTAGTTCTAAACTCTCATCTCAAATGCGTAGAGATCCAATTCTTAGCCTCGAACCCGGACCGGGAATCCTTGGATGCGAAGCGGTGCTCAGGTGTCGTGACCTGCCCTGACGGCTACTACCCGGAGGCCCTAAACCCAGGGACTGAAGGGAACCGTCGTACTTCCACTGCTCCTAAGGACTTCTTGGGATTCTATTTCTGCTGCTTGTGTTCGTAATCTAGGGGCCTTAATAATCAAATTGCCTATGCTATTTTTGGGGGGGGTTCCTGGGATTTTGTTTCTGCTGCTTGTGCTCGCAGGTGAACTCAGTACTCCTTGACCCTGGAACCCGGAAGCTCCAAGCCCCAACCCCTATCTCCCAGAGAGCCCAATACCCTGAATTCAGGAATATACCTTAAATCATAATATCAAGGGCCCTAAAATCTAAGGTATATTTCTTAATGAAGGGGTATGGGGTTCTCTGGGCTGGACCCTGAAGAACCTGCCGTTATAGGGTTCCTTGTTATGATTTCGAACCTACCGTTTTAGGGTTCCTTGTTATGATTTCGAACCTACCTTTTTAGGGTTCCTTGTCATGATTTCCTTATGCAAATCCTTTGGGGGTTCCCTAGACCTTAGACAGTATTGGAGCCCTGAAAGAGAACCCAGCCAGCGTTTTGCCCTGGTAACTTCAGGGCCGTTTTCAATCAATCCACCACAACAGCTGCTACTAAGTTGGGTTCATCTACATAAGGGTTGATTATTCTCAGGCGTTGAAGGTAAACAAAACCCTAAACCCTAAACCCTAAACCCCTCAACCCCTGGGTCTCTTCATCCTGGAACTGTTTGTTTGTATACCGCAAGCTGAACAAGGCATCCGTAAAGCTACAGCTTCGCACGCGTCCTGAGGCCTAGGCCCCAGGAATCTTCTTTGTGCCTGTAATATCGCTCACAGAAATCCATGGGGAAAAATCTACACAACACCTCAAAAATATGCACAACAGTTTGAACATCACCATGAGAAACCCTTAATATTTTACAACTCTAAGGGAACCTAGGCTCTCAATTTGTGGACTTCCAGGGTCCCTTTAAATCCGTTGCAAACCTACAAGACGTACTGTTGATGATATAACTTATGCATTACCTTAAGGGCCCTAAACTATGAGTATGGTATATTCCTGATTAAATTATGGGAAATGCAGGATTCATATCATCACGACAGTTGGAAACCCAATAGCCTCAATCCTTAAGAGCAATGTATAGGGAATCCAAGCACGAGTTGTCCTTAATGTTTTTCCAGCTTTTTGGGGTTTGCTGTGTAAGCCCTGCCCACGACAAACTCGACAGTCTATAAGCCGCACCTGTGGCCCAGAAGACCTGGCTTTCGAATGAATCTCTCTCTCTCTCCCTCCCTTCTCTCTCTCTCTCTCTCTCTCTCTATATATATATATATAGAGACCATAATAAGGAACCCTAGAACGGTCGGTCTTTTCGGCTACAGGTAAGCTCCGCACCCTGTAAGACTCAAGTCCCGGCCGCGTTCATCCGTAGGTTTAGGGGCTTAATATCTACCTAGACCCCAAAGAACCTACTTTTTAAGGACTTCTATTTTGAATCATAGTAAGGAACCCTAAAAACGTAAGTTCTTCAGGGTCCAGGTCGGTATACAAAAGCCGGAAAACAACACCTGGGATTTAAGCCCGATCTATGATTTTTGTCATGAACCCCAAAACCCTAGACCCTAAACCCCAAAACCTAAACCCTAAACCCTAAACCGAAAGTGGCAGGGTGCGGAGGATCGTGGCCGAACGTGCGAAAACTGCCCAATGAGCTACTGCGGAATTTGCACAGGCCAGGGCTGGGACTATTTTAGAAGGCCCGAAGGTTTGGGGGGTTGGAGCATTTAGGGTTTAGGGGTTTAGGGGTTTGGGTTTAGGGGTTTAGGGTTTAGGGGTTTAGGAGTTAGGGGTTTAGGGAAAAGGGTTTAGGCAATGAGAATAGGGTTTCCGGGCCTACATGCTTATCGTAGAAACCCCAAGCAGCATCCATCCTTGTTGCTTAATTGCTTCTATACAAGGGATGGCGGTGATATGTAAACTCCCCAGACGCTGCACTGCACAGTTCGACCTGAGCACGACCCCTCAGCATCAAAATAGCCCACATAAAAGGGTCTTTGGGCCCAAAAGCCTTACGATATGAGTCCTTTGAGGGTAAGGGTACCACTTAAAGTTGTGAGTTACGGAACGTCATTGATAATAAATCCAGAGGGTCGTAGATGCTTGCATTGTCGAAGGTAGTAGGTTTTACTGTAATACGAAACCGATTGTGGCTTGTGTAAGAGCTTCCCAGATTGCAAAGGTACTTCGGTCAGACTGTCTAGCTTTACCTCCAGAATCCTGAACCCTATGCCAAGCTCTGAGTTCCAAACTCTCGCGCCGACAATCCTAAACGAAGCCATAAAAGAACGCATACTGTAGCCTATGCCCAACGCACGAACACAGCCATGTCAATAATGCGGGGCCCTGAATACTGAGTAACATGTTCCTTCAGGGTTCCGAATATAAGTATAGTATAGCATAGACAAAACAGTTTAACTATTCAGACACCTATGTTAATGACCTCAGGTATCTGAAGATTATTGCTGATGCTCGGTATCCCCTATAATCGTTCAGTATTGGAAGGTCCAGATGTCTGCTTGGAGTGCACCGAGTCGCGCTATCTGAGACTTGGAATGTTCTGTTTAGGGATTCTGGGGTTTTGAGTTTAGGGTTTTGGGTTTGTAGCAACCTCCGGGGATGTTCTCGATGAGTTGAAATATTACGGCTTTCAGGTGGATGTAGGGGGCACAGCCACACAGGAACTAAACAAGAGAGATAACATACGTTTGGATAGTTGGTTCTGTTGCCCTAGACCTCTGCCCTACACCCAAACCCTAAACCCTAAACCCTAAACCCTAAACCCCTAAACCCTAAACCCTAAACCCTAAACCCTAAACCCTAACCCTTGCCCCAAAAGCCTGCCTCAAACCTACCTGCGACACCCTTTCAAGAATTAGGGGTGTGACTATGAGAACGGTAGGTAATTGGGGCCACAAGCAACACCCAAGAAGACACTTGTCAGGTTTCCCCTTAAGCATAACTAGACTGAGACAGATGGGGCGGTTCTGAGTATGTTGGCCGTATTTTGGGTCATGTTGGGGTTTGGCGTTTATGGTTCTGCTGAGGACGTATTGATGAACCGCAGTTGTCTGGAAGTCACGACCGATCACATCCAGAGCCTCCATCCTGCCGCACCAACTGGGAGGCTCATAGTAGGCTTACGTCAAGCAACCCGCATATGAGCCTTCGACAAGAAGCAGCTGAATCGAATAGCTTCGTGCAGCCAGGACCTACGCAAGGAGAGCCCTACAATTTAATCTCCAACTCCTAAGCCCAAAACTCTAAACTCCTAAACCCTAAACTCCTAAACCGTAAACTCCTAAACCCTAAACCCTGAACTCCTGAACTCCTAAACCCTAGATCAAGCCCTAATAGCCAAGGAACCCGGACAGCACTTGCAAGACCGAGTGCCCGGGACCTCAGGACGATGCACAGCCCAAGCCTGGCAAATCTGTGTAGGGTTTAGGGTTTCGGGTCTGTGTGTTAGGTGCTGGAGAATTTGCCGCCCTTTCCGGGGCTTGCTTGGGGTTCGGCTAAACCGGCTAAACCCTAAACCCTAAACCGGTTAGGGATATTTAGGGTAGGGTGTGGGGCACAGGGTTGCCATACTCTTATTACAGAGTTTAGGGCTTTAGGGTTTAGGGTCTACTCTTACAGCCCTGCTTCTGAAGGGGTTTAGGGTTAAGGGCTTTAGGGTGTAGGGTTTAGGGTTTAGGGTCTACTGACCCTGGAACCCCGAGTGCTTGCTGATTGCTGGGTTCTTGTTATGCAAATTAGTCGAAACTGCTATAATAGGATCTCTAGTAAACTTCTCAAATACACAACAAGAGCCCAGCTTGTGACCAAGGTCCGGATGGCTTCTACCGCTACGGCGAGGAAGAGACGGGCAGGACGTCAACCTAAAACCCCAAATCCCCAAAACACCAAAACCCTAAAGCCCTGAGCTCTAAACCCTAAACCCTAAACCCTAAGCCCGGCAAAAGTCCCTTTTTTCTGTGGTGCCGGAGATTCCAAAACGCTTCAATGGAGGAATGTACCGCAAAGCCTATGGGTCCGGCTTAAGGTTCAGAGACCCACTGAGACGCACGTTTAGGGTTAAGTGGTTGAGGGTTTAGGGGTTTGGGGTTGAGGGTTTTGGGGTTAAGGGTTTAGGGTACATTCATGCAGTTTAATAAAGTATGCTGCCGAACAAAGGGGGTTTGAGAGTGTCGAGGTGGTGGATATGTGCTTTGTCAGCATGAAGGTATATACGGTCCAGTAATTCCTCAAACAGCGTGCGATCATCATTCGAATTACCTGCTCCCTGCCGTAAACCATGAAATCACAGCATATCAAGCTTCGAGCAACAAAAAGGCTTTGGCTCCTTCAAAAAGCCTAGTTTGCAGGATTTGCCCGCGTTGCTTCCACACCTGCAACAAGTGCGATTCCGTGCCCCGGACGCCAACGAGTTAGGGTTCCAGGGCTTTCAGGTCCGGATGAGGGCTTCAGAGTTTAGGGTGCTCCCTCAAACCTTTTCTTGGGGCTTAGGATGTTGGAGGAGTTTTTGTTTGACCATGGCTTATAGGGCTTAATTAGGATTTGTTGAGGGAATTTGTTGTTTCAGGGTTGAGGGCTTAGAGTTGAAATCCTTGGCTGCGGTTTGGCGGTTGGAGCCTGAAGATTACTACGGCTTGGATCACTGAATGCCCCAAAGTTGCGAAGAACATGGGGCGAACTTATTGGGTTACAGGGGCTATGTTGTCGGTAGGTGATCCGAGGTCTATACTTGGAGGAGTATGGGACTTAGTATGGAAGGTAGCTTTAAGAATCCTAGTTGGGGTAAAAAGTAGATGTAAGTATGGCTACCTTAGGTATAACCTTACTTACTAAGCCGCACTGTCCTCCAAGTAGGGTACCCATATGCCACACAAACATAAGGATTTCCCAGTGAAGCAGGGCAGGTTGCCTCCCAGGGTCCTATAAGGGGTCTATTTTTGGGGGCTGCCCCACTACTTCATGCAGGATCGTCGTATTTCCTACATTCTCACTTCCAAAGGTCCCAAGCCACCCCCAATCCCACAAACCCTAAGCACTAAACACAAAACCCTAAACCCTAAACACTAAACCCAAAACCCTAAACACTAAACACTAAACCCCAAACCCAAAACCCTTAAACCCTAAACCCTAAACCCTGGACCCTAAACCCTAAACCCTACATTCTCAATTCCAAAGGTCCCAAGCCACCCTGCAATCCCGCAAACCCTAAGCCCTGCATCCTCAAGCTCGAAGTCCGTCAACTCTGAGCGCAGTATCCTTAAAACAGGGCTGGTTCAAATAAACCTCAAGCCCCAAACCCTCGGTTTAGGGTTTAGGGTTTGGGGTTTAGGGGTTAGGGTTAAACCCGAAACCCCTAGATCCTAAGCCCGGAACCTTAAATCCCAAACCCTAAACGCTAAACTGAACCCTGCAGTTGGCAAGAATCCTGAGCCGCAGCCCTCGCAATCGTCCAAAGCCCCCCAGAGACCCACCCTTCTACAACCCCAAACCCTAGACCTCAAACCCTTACCATAGGGGCCTAAAGAAGCTCAGGCCGATATCTGCAAGGAGTGCAAGAACTCTACGCACTTTGGCGTCGAGATTGGGGGACCCATCTCGGCCTCGGGGTTTCAGGTCTCCTTCCACGGTTTAGGGTTTAGGGTTTAGGGTTTAGGGTTTAGGGTTTAGGGTTTAGGGTTTAGGGTTTAGGTTCAGGACTTAGATTTTTCGTTTTTTGTTATGGGTGTCGCTCGCTCTGTGAGCCTTTTTCAGTTCAGGATTGCGGGGTTGAGGCTTTCTTTCAGGGTTACTTGAGGCTTCAGGTTTACCCATGGGCCCCATAGTAGTTCCTTTTTGGGGTTCATATTTAGAATCCTATAAGGTAATCCCGAAAAGTAACTACTATGGGGCCTATGGGTAGGGCTCAGTTTCGGGCTCAGTTTGCTTGCTGGACCTGTGGGTGCGCATCCACACCCGAGGGACAGAAGCGAAAGCGCGTGACATCCGAAGTGTCATCCCGAGGCTGCCCATGTGAATCCCATAGATCTTCAAAGGTCAAGGAGAGGGACTTTAATAATAGGGTTTTGTGGTGTGTGTTATGGTAGAATAACAAGTAAGTATATGGTGAAGACTGTTTTGAATTATTCCGACTCCTATAAAACTCCTCCTATAATACTCCATGCTTCCGAACATCTGGGGTCATAGGATGGTATTGTTCAGAGTTGGGGGCCCGTCCAAACCCTATAAACCCCAAACCCTAAACCGTATTAGCCGAAGGGCTGCTAAACAACAAACCCCGAGCCCCGGAACCCTCACACTCTACACTAAACTTTGCCTTAAGCTACATAACCTATTTTTCTGTAGGTTCTCATTGCAAACATAGAGACCGTAAAATATAGGTCTTGGTAGTTCAAGGTGTGGTTCAGGGCTTAAAGTGCCAACCCGGCAGCCTCATTTAACATTTTGTTTCATCTTACGCCGCGCACCGCGGACCACAGTTTGCCCAAGAGCTCCCAGATGCTCTGCCAGTCTCCACAGAACTTTGGCTTAGGGTTGAGGTTGAGGCTTTGAGGTTTAGGGTCTTGTGCTCCAGGGGCTTTCAAGTGCCCCTACAGAATTGTGAGAGTTGGTGTCTTCGGTTGTCGGGGCTGTGTTTTGGGGTGTTTGTTGAGTCCCAAAGCTTAAACTGTTAGATAAGAGCCTTCACAACTTGCAGTAGTTTGTATTTCGTAGGATGCAGGGTGCTAACATTTTAGCCTCCCTCCGCTTCTCTTCAAAACTAGCCATGCTGCCCGTCCATCAGCTACATCTCAATCCTTCTAGAACCTCCGAGCATCCGAAATTAGAAACGTGCTCAACGTCCAGAAAGGTATCTCACACCGGACTCCAAATGCTGCTCGGATGCGGCAATGGGCAGTCGGGGTCACCAGGGCCGCGTAGTTTCGCTGTCAGTAATCAAGACCGCTTAGGGTGCCGAGCAGGGTTTACACATACTTAACTATAGTTTTAATAGTTTGACGGGCCACCAACTACTATAACCCTAAACCCTAACCCCTACCTAGACCCCAAAGAACCTATCTTTTTAAGGACTTACATAAGGAAATCATAACAAGGAGCCCTAAAAAAGAAGGTTATTAAGGGTCCAGGTAGACCCTAAACCCTGAACCCTAAACTCGATTATCCTAGAGTCAGCTGGAAACACAGGTGGCGAAAGCATGTGAACCAACTCGAAAACCTAAGCGCGATAATCTAAGCGTTATTCATGCCGACTTGGTTTCAACCAATCATCAGAAGGGCAACCGCTCTTGGAATCTGATATTTAGCGTCGAGACTGCTGGATCAGCTATGTGTATACCCCTAAACCCTAAACCCCTAAGCCCTAAACCCTACAGCATAGCCCCGCTAGTTGCGCGTTTGCTTGCGGCGTGAGCATACAGGCCTCGCCTTGGCATGTCTTGTCATTTTGACAAAGAAGTTTAGGGTTTAGGGTTTTAGGGCTTTAGGATTTTAGGGTTTAGGGCTTTAAGATTCTAGGGTTTAGGGTTTAGAGTTTAGGATAAGTTGGCAGCTATGAGCTTTACAATCGGCAGCCACATGGAGTTCTTTAGCCCGGGCTTCTGGGTTGTAAGCGCAATCCCAATCCATGGGTGTTTTTGCTTGCGGTTCGAGGGCCCTTACCGTCATCATTGAGGATGTGGGGAAGTTGCTATAAATACTATAAGGGCCTTAATAATTAGAACAGAGTTTTGCGGCCCATTATACTATAATAAACGCTTCGCGTCGTCCGCCTCGGCCCGGCCGCAAACAAAGAGGGCCAACGAACTGCTGGTGCTGAAGGCGCCGGCGGAGCGGGTGAGGGGAAAGGGAGGAGATTGCGTTCGGCGGCACCAACCAGAAGCAAGGCAGGCGGAGGGGCAGAGGGAGGGGGGCGGGGGGGGGGCGGGGGGCGGGGGAGCGGGGGTGCGTGATTCCCTACAGAGAGGCCAAATCCATTGGAGGAGGCGAGATTTCATTTGAAGGGGTGGGGTCACTGGGGAGGGGATTAGAGGTGGGGTCTAGAGGAAGTCCGAATAGGAACCTCTGACCGCTTCGGCCGGGGGCCGAGGCGAATTAAAATAAGGACCCCCCCAATAATCCTAGGCATTTATTTATGCCCCTATATTACTTGCTTTCGCAAAACGATGTGTTCGCGGTTCATGTTGCAGCAAGGGACAGTTCGTTGCGGTCATGCAGGGTAGATTAGCAGGTCGATACGCTTTGAGTCGTTGTATGTTTTTTTTTATGAAGAAAGCTTATATGTTTTTAGGACCCATTTGTCATGTTTAGGACTGCGGCTGCAGGCTACCAGCCAATGGTTCTGCTTTCACATGAGCCGTATTGTTCAGAACGTGTTTTTGAACTTGAATCGGGGAAATACTTCGCAAACCGCGGCTCAAGGCTGACAATTTGGAGTGTTGTCGCATCGGTCTTAGGTCTTAAACTACATAAAGACCCTAGACCCTAAACCCTAAAACCCTAAATCCTAAACCCTAAACCCTAACTCTGAAGCCCAGGCAACTATGAGTGCCCCCCTGGCTACTACGAGCATGGGACGGAAGAGGTCGGAGGTCTCTGCAAGCCGGGATCCGAGATGGGACGTGCCAGAGCTCCCTTTAAGGGTTTTGGGGTTTAGG
>CAJNDV010025446.1:0-30312 GCA_905221635.1 Symbiodinium sp. CCMP2456 | reverse complement strand
AATGTGTCCGACAGAGAGCCCCGGGGTTATCGTTCTGGCAGTCAGCAGCGAATCTTTTGCGGGCCTTCCATTGAGATGTCCTTGGCACTTTGTTTTGCCAGGCTAAGAAGATACTCGACGACATGGAGAAGAGGGACAAGGACAGCTCAGAGTCGAGAATGCTGAGGAAGAGGTATCTCCAGTGCCAGGCCATGCAGAAGCTGGTCACATGTGTTGAGCTCTACACTTTGGACGAGGAGGTCCTAGACGACTACATCAGCAAGCTGAAGGAGTGCAGTGACTCTTTCCCGCCGGCTCTGGCATGCCGCCTCAACTCGTGCTACATTCGCAAAGTCTTCCAGCAGGTTGCTGAGACGGAAGAATGCAGTCAAGTGGAGGAGCTGGTTGGGTGCATTGTGAAGATGCACCTGCCATTGAGTGACAAGGGTCACTGGGACGTGGACAGTACCACGAACACGGGCTTGCTGAACTCAGCGCAGTCCAAGTTGGAGGCCCTCGACGAGGCTGCGACCGCTGCCGCGGACGAGGAGGAGGCCACGACAAAGATTGAGGTCTTTCGCGGGGCGGCCGCCCAGTGTTGCAAGGACTGACGGTTCCCCATGCGCATGGAGGTTGAGTATGCGGTACTGTGGCACATGCGCCTTCCTACGTTGGGCTCTCTGAACAGGGTCCGTGATTGTAAAGCCGTATAGCCGCCGTAGCAGCAGTTGGGTTTGCGTGCGTCTTGCGGTCGTTGGCGGGCAGTCGTAAACAAGAGCAAGCAAGCAGCAAGCATGATATTCGAGAGCACAATATGACAAGGAACCGAGGATTGAGGATTTCTTGATGGGGCCCTGTGGCTGGATCGGGCTTGTGTTGTTCATAATCATAATCAGGCCTGGGGCCAGGCCTGCCATGTTCTGTGTCCTGGAGTGGATAGCCGCGTTTTTAGTTTTGGCAATGAGCTTGAACCACTGATGCCCAGTCTGCTGTACTGGTTGTTGCGTGTGAGTGAACCTCTGTGAACCGCTGGTATGTATTCCTATAAGGTCTGAGCTTGTCTGGGAGTGAGTCCACTGGCCTGAAGTGCTCTTGGTCTGCGTGAAGTGACTGTAGGTATGGACTTCGTGGGTCGTGTGGCTGATTTCCTTCTGGATGATTGCCTTTGGCCTCGCAAAGTAGCAGAGGGTGCTTCAACGCTTCAATGGTTCGAGTTTTGAGTCAGGCTACATGATGCATGCGTATGTCCCCAGCGGCCTGCTTTCTGAACTCCATGTGTGCGATGTTCCTGCGCTGGAATCTTGGCCTGGGCTTGGGTTGCTGTCGTCCGGTTCCATTGAATGGTCCTGGCTAATCCACTGTGAGTGTCGCCTTGTACACATCCTGAGCCACTCTTTTTCCTTCTTGCCCTTCCTTCTTTTTCCCTCACTTTATCTGTCGCATCTCTCTCTCTCTCTCTCTCTCTCCCTCTCTTTGATTTGTGTCTCTCTCTCTCTCTCTCTACTAATACTAACTATTTCTTCTCTCTCTTCTCCCTTCTTCTTTTCTCTCTCTCTCTCTCTCGCTCACTCTCCCTCTCTCTCTCTCNNTCTCCCTCTCCCTCTCCCTCTCCCGTGCGTTTCGGATGCAGCAGGACATTGCTGACATGCTCATGGACATCTGGCTTTGCCCCGGATTCCGTGCCATGCTCGCAGATGTGACGGGCTACAAGGACCACCTGCGAGTGGTGCTGCGGGTCTACGGCGAGAGCTTGGAAGAAGCGAAGGACCAAGTGCAGGCGTTGAGCCTCCAAGAAGGCACCGGCTTGGATGAGGCGTACCAGCTGCTAGCACAGGGTTTCCACCGCTTGCAGCACCTACTTCGCTTCATCAACCATGTGCTGCTACCCATGGAGACATTGGCAGGCGAGCACTCCGGAAAGGATGCTTTGGCGTGGCTGAACCTCGCGCAGAAGAGAGGCCCGATGACAGTGGAAAAGGACCTCTACTCCTTGCTGTCCTCCAATGAGACCTGGAGTGCCATGATGAAGGAAGTCCTAACAAAGTCATCCTCCGCAAGTCTCCTTCGTCCACGCTTGGACCGTCTGGTGGAAGCCCTCCAGAGTGCCGCGTCCAACACAGCGCAGCCTGCCGTGACCAAAGTCCAAGAACTGGTTGCCGAGTACAAGGACTTGCGTCAGGGCTGCCGGAAGCAGGAGCTCGCATCCGCAAGCGAAAAGCTCTTGGGCATGCTGCGTAGCCTGGCGACGAACAGCCTGGGGAAAACCAGCGACGAGCTGCGGAACGTAGGCGCGACCTCCCTTGACTTTGAGACAGTGCTGGAAGGACTCCATGCTTTTGCAGACGAGCCAGGCATTATGGACCTCATGAGCGACATGAAGAAGTTCCTGACGAAGCACTACAAGACGCTGGCCTCGGCAGACCTTTTCAATCTAGCCCAGGAAGCTCAGCGCACAGACCGAGTGGATTTGGCCAAGCTCGATGCTGTGCTGGGCCGCTGCAACACTCAGGAGCCAATCTCCAACCCGGCGCAGGCCAAAGCCTTGAACTCGTTGGTGCTGGCGGCGCTGCGGACCGTGTTTCAGGAGGCACCACGTCACCGCGGGCTGTCGTGTTCTGCTACAAGCTGCTAGCTGCTAGCTAGATTTTCCAGAAGCATTCCTCCCTCACGGCGAGTCTCACGGGTCGAGCCGGTGTGCTTGAAGCATGCTTACAAGATCAGATTCACCAGTAAACTCAGTAGACTCAGTCGACAGCTGAGGGCACTGAATCCGTGCTTGCGGTGTCTTGTTTCCATGTTGCGTGTCAGGATGCACAAGTGTGCCACGCATTACCCAGGAGGACGTTTCGGTGTTTTGAGACGCATGATACGCATGTTGTTCACGACAAGACCCATGCCCCCATGATTCCTGGATGTGGGCTTCCAGAGCCGTTGCTGCCATGCTTGATGCTGTGAGGGACGCAATACAAACTATTTTCTGGACTTCGCATAATGTAAAGGGGGCCATGCAGGCCCTACCGAGACTCGACACTAGCTGTCCCTTGACGTTTGTTGCTAGTTGTGAACTGCTAGCTGATAGCTGCTAGCTGTACTTTTGAAATCGTTTACGTTTTTAAGCTGTGGGAAGCATTCCGGAGTGTGTGTGTGTGTGTGTGTATGCGTGTGTGTCTTACGTGTGGCTGTGTGTGTGTGTGTCTGTGCGTGCCTGTGTTTGTGAGTGTGAGTCATGTGTTTTGCGTGCAGGTGAAGGACAAGCAGTTGCAGCTGACACAGCTGCATGTCACGAAGAAGTTGATGCCCTTGCAGAAATTGGTGTCCATGGTGCACGAGCAAGGCAGCTTGGGGCACAAGTGCTTCTTGTTGCACGCCGACGTGCTCAGGGCAGGCGCACACTTTGTGCAGGACCTCAGCAAGCTTGATGGTGTGGGCACGTCCGCGCAGGAGCGTGTCCAGAAGGACACCAACCTTGTGCTCTTGACCAGCGTCGTGACGAGCTCCAATGTTCTTCAGAGCAAGCGCAAGGCCTTGCATGAGTTTGCGGTGGAAAAAGCCTCCTTCCTCCAGGAGCAACAGAAGGATGCGTTCGAGGACGAGGCAGCGAACTACCTCATCCTGCTTGAGCTGGTGGAGCTGCAGACGTACGATCTCTTCAGCCCGTACTACACTAGCAACATGCTCTCGGATTGCATCTCCCACCATTGCGTCGTAAACAAAGAGAAGTCGAGCGAAATGTTCGACTCCTTGTGGAAAGTCGTCGAGCCATTGGTTGGCCCGCCCAACTGGAAACATGGCTTTACGGATGAGACGCCCTTGGACGAGATCTTGGAGAAAGGGTACAAGGCAATGAAGTCAATGTCCAAAAAAGGCCAGGCTTTCGAGTTGCTGCTTGAGGAGTCCGAGAAGGACGTGGGTAGTGTGACCAGTGCCCTCAGATGCAGTTTGTGCTTTTGCTGTTGGATTGTAGTCGCGCTGTAGCCCCACGAGTTGGAGTCGTGAAACCGAAGACAGCACCGACGCAGAGAGTGTGTAAAGTTCTCTCAGTCCTAACTGTCAGGGCTTTGCTTGCAGATGGTGGCAATGCGTAGCAACGAACTAACTAACTAACTAACTAACTAACTAACTAACTAACGGACGAACTAACTAGCTAACTAAGTATCTAACTAACTAACTAACTAACTAACTAACTAACTAACTAGCTAACTAACTACCTGTTGCTGCGCGGTTGCGAGATACGGCAGTGCCTGGCTGCTGTAGCCGGTTGTAGCTAGGCCCAGCTAGGCAACAATGTTTCGGATTTCGGCTGCGGCAATCCTCCATGCCCAGCTCAGTCATTCCCGCATCGACGTGTAAGTAAGCCTCGAGAGAATATTAATATTGTCGTGGCAACCTATATAATTTGTGCTGCCAAGACTGTGCATCCTGTCCAGGACATGGAGCGCATCACCGGCCTCTCCACACTCATCGACAAGATCCAGCAGCACATAGCAGAGGCCACGGGCGAGACAGTCCTGAGCTTGAAGCAGTCCATTGAAGAGATCGCGGAGGTAGTGCGCACGGCGCGGGGAATCTACGTGGAGACGGTGCTGATTCTGCGGTTGCGGAAGCGAGGCGACGCACGCACTACTGAGGAGGACAACCTCTTCAGGATTTCCATCAGTGGGCAGATTGCCGACGTCAACGGCGGCAAGAGCGGCATCATCAAAGAGGACATCCAGGGCAAGCTCTTGCGCTGTGCCGAGCTGTTACTTGAAAACCAGTTGGAGGAGTGAACAGCCAAGCTGACTTCGTAGCCTTCCAAGCCGCCGCCGACATTACACTGTCGGCTTGTTTTGCAGTTTTGCACAGCGACAATCCCTTTCGGTGCCAGGTTTCAGGACTTGCAAATGCATGAATATATAAAGCTTGCAGGGGTCCTTAGCTAGACACCTAGCTGCCCTAGACTCTAGACTCTAGCTTCTCCTTTCTCCGCTTAGGCAGTCCAGAGTCCAGAGCCTGTGCATCCCACGCGCAATGCGCAGAGATCCAGCTTGCACCGACAGGCGCAGAACGAAAAGAGCACCGTCACGACATTCAGTTCACACCCCATTTCCAGATCAGAGTGTTGATGGCTGTTCGTTTAACGTCCATCTGCGACATCCATTTATATGCTTCCAACATCCATTTCCCTTGTTTGGGCTTTGCTATTACCGGACTTTATAACTTTTGAAGCCATATTAGAGATTTGTTGGGGGGCCTCTGGTATTATCGGCATATTAGAGATTTTTGGGCAGGGTCTCTGGTATTATCGAGTTCTGGGGCTTTGTAGGCGATCATGCATGTTGTGGATATATAAAACGGGGCTTTTGCGAGTCGGACTTTGGACATGACAGGGCTTTGAACTGTAAACCCCTAAGGGTCCATGTGCCCAAATATTATATACTTTGGTCCCAATGTACCTGTATAGGGACTACTTTAAGGCCAATGTACACAATATTTGAGTACATGGACCCTTAGGGAACTTTAAACCCTGAAGTCCAAAACTCTTCAAGCATGCACCAGACGCACGACCTTCATGGTTGCTCACGTATGCTATCCACAGATTCGTAGCTTCTCCTCAGACCTGCGAGGAGTGCCGCAACTCCACGTACCTGTCGCACTACCACTGGTGCGAAGAGGAGTGTCAAGATGGTGTTGGCCCCAGAATTCCGAGGGTCTCAAGACTCTGTGGTCTAGCGGTTAGGTTTGAGCTTTAAGGGTATGTATCTACGTGTATATAGTATATACTAGATAGGTAGATAGGTAGGTAGATAGACAGGCAGATAGATAGGAGATAGATAGGTAGGTAGATAGTTAGGTAGATAGATAGATAGATAGATAGAGTTTTGGGATGTCCCGTTCGGTTTAAGTGTCCGATTGGATTTTCTGTTGGGTTGGTAGGCAAAGAGATCCGAAATCCACGCGACTGAGGGCATGTCGGCTTTGCATGCTGAGTTCGAGCTTAAAAATTAAATTAAGGCTTGCCTGGTGGAATCCCATTGAGGCCTGTTAGGAGTCAGGAATGGGAAATTAGGGTTTGCGGTCAGCGTTTTAAGCAGTGTAGGGTTCAGGGTTTAGGTATAGGGTCGTCTACCGTTTTATCTCCAGGTCGTAAGTATCCCTACCAGCGCGATAACACCCCCAGGAATTCCTACCTTTTCAACAAGGGGGGTTGTTCCTCTTCGCCCTCCCCTTGCATATTCTTCGAAGAACACCCCTAGCCTCCCCTCCTTCGCAGGTAAACCCCGAGTAACAACCCGTCCTTGTTTCACGTAAGAAGTCTGTGTAACACCAGTCCAGGCCCTAAATCCTACCCTAACCCTACATACAGTCATAGCGCTCAAATACCCCAGAAGCCTAGCATAGGATGGTCTTTGGGCCAAGCTGCCTTAAGATATGAGCCCCAGAGCCTTAGGGATAAGAATCGCTGCGAACCCCAAAATTCCAAAAGCTTGTAGCTCCGCAGGCTACTACGAGCAGGGTGTCGACGACCTGGGCCGCGTTTGCAAGGTCGGGCTACGTGGGGTTGATGCCTTAAGGATCCGAGCTGAGGCTTACGGAACCAAGCTTGTCAGGGTGTGGTAGCTAGATTTTAACACTGTGTCTCATCAAGTCTAGTATAGAAGCCTAAATGGTTACCAACATCACTGTTGGGGTTCCTTTTTATACTGATGCTATAGAGGAGTCCAAAACCCTATTCCAGTTATTAAGGCCCCTACACCCTAAACCCTGATCGTAGCCCTTATAGAACCCTTGTGAGGAGCCCTTTATTACTGTTAGGAGGAGCCCAAAAACCCTATTCAATTATTAAGGCCCCTACACCCTAAACCCTAACCTCAAAGCCTAAACCCTAATCCCTAAACCCTCGGCCCTAACCCCCAAAAAGAACACAGCCTTGGAACCAAAATCCTCAACCCAGGATCTCCTCACGACGTGCAGCCACGTGACTCTAGCACTCCTTGATGTAGGGGCCTTAATAATTAGAATAGGGTTTTGGGGCTCCTCCTGACAGTAATAAAGGGGCTTTGAGGTTAGGGGTCCATGCTTCAGACTTATGATTCGGGTCAGTATCATCGTTTCGCAAAGCTTATATATAGGCGTGGCCACTCCAATTGGGGTGAGTGCAGCCCATGCCTTATCTCAATTTGTCTGTCCCTGCACGAACCCTTTGACTCCCGCAAGAACTAGAACCTACTTACCTGTATGTTAAAGCACAAACCCACCCAATCCCGAACGAAAACCTATTTAAGCCTCTTATAGAGTTCTTTACCTTTATGCAAAGCTCAAACACACCAAACCCCGAACAAAACCCTTTAGAACCCTTCTAGAACCCCATACCAGGGAGCTTTTAAGGGATTTGCATCTCCTGTTGTGCTGCAGATCTGCCCTCCGACGTGCAACAAGTGCGAGGCGGAAGACCACTGCACGGAGTGCAACTTGCCTTGCTTTGGTGCAGTGGGGCTTATGGGGCCTTTCAGGGATCTGTAAGGGTCACTACAAAGCTTTAGGCTTTAGGGGTTTAGGGGTTTAGGGTATAGGGGTTTAGGGTTTATTGCAAGTCCTTAGGGGTTTAGAGTGTAAGGGTTTGTGGTTTAGGGTTTCTTCCAAGTCCTTCGGGGCTTCGGGCTTAGGCTTAGGAGGGTTGAGGTTTACCTCACTCAGCACATGTCCATTCTATCCTGAAGCCCCGAAGCTCCAACCTGCAAACCCCTGAACCCTAAACCCTAACCCCACACTAAAAAAAAACAAACCTTACCCCTAAACTCTAAACGCTAAACCCGAAACCCCAGTTCTAAACCCCCGCGAACCTAGATTGCAGCGGGCAGCAGGTTGAGACCGAATTAGAACTAAAGAGAATGTAAAGTATAGCTATACCCTTTAGTTGAGCAGTAGGTTGTTGCCACCACCTGTACACTCTAAATTCGAAAGCTGCCTAAACCCTAAAACTCTAACCCCTGACCCGATAGGCTCCATAAGGACTTTGTTTTCAAGGCGTTTCCGCCCAAAGACCATACTTTGTAGTGGCATTTGGGCTGAGAGGGTAAAGGTTCCCCGACCGAGGCAAATTCTCGACGTTCCTCACGCACTACCAGGCCTGTGAGACAACCTGCCCACCAGGCCTGGTCTTGGCAAGCTGTGGATGTCTAGGGCTTGGGCTTGGTTCCCCATCCCCAATACCCAACCTATAAACTTTTTGGGTTCTTATAGTTTAGTAGTAATCTGAAAGTTTAGCATTTTATTTCCTTGGCTTATTGGAGAAGTAAGTGGGGTTTAGGGTTTATGGTGTAGTTTGGGATTTCAAGTTTAGTGCTCAGGGTTTAGGGTTAGGGTCTAGGGTTTCAAGTTTAGGGTTTGGGGTTTCGGGTCTAGGGCTTGTTTTTTTGTGGTTTAGGATTTAGGTGTTTAGGGGTTTAGGGTTTGGGGTTTCGGGTTTAGGGCTTATGTTTAGGCCCAGAGGTCTTCCTACACAAGTAAAAAAGCTCTGAGGCAGGGTCGCCGCAAAATCGCTAGTCTAAACTCCGATTACCAGTTGCCTACAAAGACCCATGATCTTTCGGTTCAAGGTTTAGGGGTTTAGGGTTCGGGGTTTGGGGTTTAGGGTTTAGGGTTTAGGGTTTAGGGTTTAGGGTTTAGGGGTTTAGGCTCAGGCATTTCCTAAACCCTAAACCCTAAGTTCTGGCTTTCGGGGTTCTGTCGGGTCTTGGGTCGTGAAGGCTCTTGGAGTAATATAGGGGCCTTAATAGTTGGAATAGGGTTTTGGGTCCCATTATGCTATAATTATAAGAAGGAGCTCCCAAAATAGTATTGGTAATTACTTAAACCCCTGCATGAGAGGGCTCTGGGGCTAGAGCTGCGGGGCTTTGTGCTTACTAGCTTAGGGTTTATGCGGGCCCAGGGCGGGTTTTGGGCTCTTGATGCGGATCCTCCCTCAAGTTTCCATACTGAGGAGCTCGAAAATAGGTTGAGCTTTGTATTCTGCTACATGCAAGGGTTTCGGGGTTCAGGGGTTTGGGGTTGTTTAGGGGTTCAGGGGTTCAAGAGCCCAGCTTTCAGCGGTTGTTTCGCAGTTTTTTGGGTTCAGGGCACAGGGGTCAGGAGTGGAGGATGTATACGGTTCTGGTGCTTCGGGTTGTGAGATCCTGGAACGAAGACGATCGTTTTAGTTGTTTTACTGTATTTTTCCTCAGGGCAGGGTGACCCTGAATGGCCCTAAGGCCTTACTATAGAGGCCTAAATAATTACATATACTATTTTTGGAGTTCCTTATTATAGATGTAGTAGAAGATACCCCAAAACCCTATTCTAGTTATCAAGGCCCCTACATTAACCGAACAGCGCACCTCGTTCTCCTAGCCTGTTGAAATTGGGAACCTCACTAACCCGGCTCAGAATACTTTGGTAGGAAACTCGCTCCAACCAATCTAGTGACTTTACTGAGGGCCACAGCAGTTCGAGTATCGACTCTACTTGGGAGATAGGTTCGTTGCTTTTGCCCATTTTTGTCTGGGAGATCAAGTTATCCAGACAGTTTTTGTTCATGATTTGTCAGGCTCACATTCGACTAGGCTCTGAACGGCTTAAAGGTACCTGGTCGCTCGCGATAGCATACTTGAGCCGGGGGGATCTTGCGCTGTGGTTTCTGTGTGTGCGCGTCTGTATACACGCACGGGCTCTATGTTACGGCCAGGCAGTCAGAGTCAGCTGCCCACCGTGAGGCCGCTGAGGCCGAACATTTCAAGACGCGGCACGTGCTGTCGGACAACATGGCAGCCAGAATCCGGCGCGGTACCATAGTATATGGGGCCGTGTCCGGGAGGGTGCCCATCACATCAACGGCAAGACAGTAACCTATGGAGATGGTGCGCTCTCGTCCCTCGTGATTGCCTGTCAGGCACCCAGAGAGCCCAATACCCCTTAATTAAGGAATATAGCTTAAATCATAAGATTAAGGCCCCTACAATTTAAGGTATATTCCTTATTTAAGGGGTATTGGGCTCTCTGGGTAATCATCGCAGGCATGCTCCCCTGATTCGAGAAGGTGCGCCGAACGGCACCCCTGCAAGGCGACGTGCCATCTTGATGCATCGGCAGTGTGAGTTTAGGGTTTAGGGTTTAAGGGTTTAGGGGTTTAGGGTTTAGGGTTTAGGGTTTAAGCCTTGAATCCAATGAAGCTCTCCGCAAGCACCTCGATGCTCGACGACTGACCTCGATCTTGCGGCGTGGTGTTTTGAGTTCGATATGGCAACATTCCATGGCTCCGGCAATCCCCATTTATTAGTAGAATATACTTAGTTCAAAACCCTCGTCAAACTGGGTCAAGCGAACTGGAAGGTACTGACAGGTTTGGCGAAGGTATGCGAAGGTGCAGTTTCTGTCGTTCGGTCTCAGCGCATTTATGTGGAGTACAGCATGTACGCACATGGAGTCAAGATGCCATCGAGCCTGCTGGATATGTGTTCCTTTACAAACTCCCGCCCTGAACGTAGAATGTAGGATCCACGATAACCAGATGTACTTTTCCGCCTTTCCATGCTAACCTGCTTATGTAACTTATATTCATGAAGCAACACAGTAGAGCAAGTCCCTGGTGCCCCGACTGAACCTTGAATACTGCTACAGAAACGCCGGAATGGCAGGCCAACCCCGAACCCTAAAAGCATGTATAAATCCTCGGCCAGTTTTATAAATTAAGCCCTAAACCCTTGATAACCTAAACTGCAGGCTACTATCCGAACAGGACTCGTGATGTTGGTCCCGCCCTCGGAAAGTTCAAGGTGCGTCGTGCAGGTTGCGTATGGATGCAGGGTTCAGAGTTTTCAGACCCTAAACCCTAAACCCTAAACCCTAAACCCTAAACCCTAAACCCTAACCCCTAAAAAACCGCACGTCTCCCGTGGATCGTGCAGCAAACTCAGTCCTGTGCATGCGATGTAGTAGCCATGCGGCATAGCTAGAAAACCGGACCGCTGGAGTCTTATAGCTCCGAAAGGCTAATGCAAAATAATCAAACGAGGTGGGACTTGGGTGGAAGTGTTGCTTGAATGAGGGTTTCAGGCGGTACCAGTTCACAACTGCATCTCCTCCTCTTCCTTCTCCTCTTTCTCCTCCACCAGCCACTACCACTCCGCCACTGCCACTGTTGCTGCCACCACTGCCATCACCACCATCTCCACTACTACTGCTACTTCTACTACTTCTACTCCTCCTGCTGCTGCTGCTATTACTAGTACTAGTACTCGTACTGTACTCGTACTAGTAATTACTCGTACTCGTACTAGTACTAGTACTCGTATTACTACTACTACTACTACTACTACTACTACTACTATTACTACTACTACTACTACTACTACTACTACTATTACTACTACTACTACTACTACTACTACTACTACTGCTACTTTATTATTTCACCAGACGAACCATAAAACCCAAGTCCTCCTCAGGTGGAGTCTGTGAGACCTGCCCCGACGAGTGCACGCAGTGCAGCACCGCATCCAGCTGCAGCGAGTGCCGCAACGGCCGGGTGTTCAGAGAACCCACGGTGCTCTGTTTCGTTTTTGCCTGGCTGGGGTGTGGGGGTTTGGGGTTTAGGTTCAGGGCCTTTCGTGTTTAGGGTTAACTAAGGATGGAGGGTTTGGCGTTGAGGTCTAGGGTTCAGGTTCAGGGTTTTGGGTTCCAGGTGTTTGATTTTGGGCATTTACTACATGTTCAGGGCTCGGGTCTGCCGGCTTAGTGTGCAGAGTCTTTCTGGGGTTCTAATAGTTTGGGCAAGGACACGGGAAAACCGGTCATAGCTCAATTGCCGCAAACTTTGATCTAAAGCCAAGACGAGTGGTCTAGCGGTTTATGAACGGTCTTGGGTTTTAGGGTGTATGGTGAAGACGACAGTAAGAGAACTGGTTGAGAGGAACCTGGATGTTGATGTGGAGCGTTCGGAGACACGGGGGGTTCCGTCGATGTTTCTGGAGTTCTGTCTCAACCCGAAACGAAAGGTTCCCACAGCCTTGCCGGAACCCCAGATCGGACTGTCGTCCCGAGTGTGGACTTTCCGCCGGCCCGAGTTGTAGTATTTCGGTCTTCCATTTCTTGCATGTGGGACCCTTATGCCGCATTTTTGGTGGTTCCACTACTATAGCCTTACACTTGAACCATACAAGCGTCAAATCTTGAGCTGCACAAACCTAATTCCGAAACCACATAAAGTCCCTGAACCCACAGCTCTTATGAATCCTGCACAACACCCGCATGGACCCCTCGTAGAATCATACAAACCCCTTACTTAGTTCCCCCGTACCCAACCTTTAAACTTTTTGGGTCTTCTAATTTAATTTAGTAGTAGTCCGAACGTTTAACTGTTTATTTCCCTGGCTTATTGGGGAAACAAAGCTTATATAACCCTCTAGACACTAAGCCCTAAACCCTAAGCCCTACACCCTAAACCCTACACCCTAAACCCTAAACCCTAAACCCTAAACCCACTAGAAAAGCTACACTTAGCCTTGGCCCAGGCCTTTTCCTCACGCCCAACGGCTGGTGCGAGGAAGCCTGTCCAGAGGGTCACTATGCCCTGGACGGCACCGGGGGGGCGGCCTGGCTTTGCTTTGTGGCTTTGGAGATTCGGGCCTTCTAACTAGCTTTAGGATTTTGGGTCAGGGTTTAGGGTTCAGGGCTTATGTTAGGGTTTAGTGACCTTTCCGCCATCAGTTTGAGCTCTGAGGCCCGGATATCGGCTTATGCTTTGGCGTGGATCTTGCTCCGATGTCGTACGAACATCCATAGCCATAGCAGATATCACGAACTCTTCGGTCTCGCTCAGCGCAACATCGTTGTAAAGTAGGTGCCTACTAGGGGCAGCCACAGTCAGAGTTGGGCTCAGGGTTTAGGGTTAGTCAAACCCTAAACCCTACCTGTCCCGGAAGCTTGAAGCAGCCACAGGGTTGCACTTCCCTCTTGGGTCAGGATCTCCTCCAGGTGCACTCGGATACTCTAGACCCCTAAACGCTCGTTAGAGCCCCGAGAGCCCTTCAAAGCCCACAACAACCTCGTCAACACAAAACCCTAAACAACTTTGTGTGGGTTTAGGGTTTAGGGCTTAGGGCTGATTTTGTTGCCAACAACCCTACGCAAAGCAACATCTAGGACATTTTCAGGTGAGTAGTTACTGTTATAGGAGCCTTATAGAAGGTCTATATACCTTATATAGAAGCCTTATAGAAGCCCTATATACCCTAAACTCCTTGTAGCTTCCTTTAACAACAAAGCCCTAGAAAGCCTCCCCTCGTGAGGCCGCGGGAGAGCCCAACACCCCTTAATTGAGGAGTAGACCTTAAATCTAGGGGCCTGAATAGGATGATTTAAGATATGTTCTTTATTTAAGGGCTTTGGGTTCTGAGATTCTCTGGGTGAAAGGACATTTAGAGAAGCTTCCCAGGATCCTCAACCCTCTAAGCCCGAAGCCCAAACTAAACCCTAGGTCCGATATGAACACGAAACCTTGAATTCTGAAGACTGAGCCCTACACCCTAAACCCCAAACCCTATTAAACCCTAACCAAAACCCTAAGCCCAAAAACCTAAGCCCTACACCCTAAACCCTAAACCCAAGCCCTAAACCCCGAACTCAAGCGCCCGTTTAGGGAGCTTCCGAGGTGGGCGGCACCTGCCCCATGTGCCCGGAGAACTGCCACGCCTGCAACAGCGCCGAGGCGACTCGCAGAGAACCCAATGCTAAGGGGGCTCTTACGGGTTCTATCATAGGGTTCTTAAACAGCACTAGGAGGGCTACAGTTTTGGGGCCGTAGTAATTCGAAATGGTTCAAGGTCCAGTGTTTAGGGTTTAGGTTTTGCCAAACAGCCCAATTCTATAGGGGCTTGTATCGAATGGAGTTGTTTCATGGTTCCTTAAACGGGGTCTACACGCTTTTTTGTTTAATGGTTTCGTAAAGGGTTTAGACATGCATCTAGAAGAGTTCGAGAATGGATCCATAAGCGGCATCTGGAATTTTCTAGCGGCGGACCCCACTAATATACGGGGGCCTTAGTATTTAGAAGAAGAATGGTCGTCTGCATCGGTTTAGGTAAGGGGTTCCTTACCAGAGGTCGATAAGGGCTAAGGGTTCTCTTCCAAGGGTTCTATACGATGTTGCAATCGGGCTTTAGTAAGTACGATAGGGTGGTGGGGTATGTCAAAGTATAGTCATAGTTTGTCAGAACAGAGACTTTAAGTTAATACTATTGTTAATCAGCCCGGCCCCCAAGAATACCCTGCAACAAAGGGGCTCTTGATGACGAGATGTCGCGTAGAATGGTTTAACGCTCACTGACTATGCAAGGATCCTTAGTTCAAGGGCGTAGAGCCTTTGAGAGCCAATAGGTAGTTGGTAGTTAAGGGGTAGGGTTTAGGGTTTAGGGTTTAGGGTTTAGGGTTTATGGCCAATTGGTAGTTGGTAGTTAAAGGGGTAGGCTTCCAGATGGTTTCAGGGTTGGCAGAGAGCCCAGTACCCCGAAACCAAGGTACATTGCTGAAGCTAGTCCGAATGTTTCGTCCCATCGAGATTCTCGCAAGTGCTCAGGAATATGTCGCCTGTTTTGGGAATCATTGTGCAGCCCCGCGTGACGTATTCCTATTTTTTAACTACTATGGAGTGGCTTAGCGTATCTTACGGTACTCGGCGTCTTGCATCATCATTGCTATCATGCTTAAGTGTTAGTTATTGCCTGTTTGCGTGAAGCCAACTGGCTTCTAACCCTCAGGGAGATTGTAACGTAACCCGCTGTCGCTACTTCATGCAACCGAACCGGCACCAAAGGAGGATGTAAAGTGTTGAACATTACACCCTAACTGGACTCCACTGCGGGTGCAGTTTAGAGTTTATGGAGCTCAGGCAAAGCAACTTAAAGTACACGTTTTAGGTTGTTTGGAACATGGTGCCTTTCTTTACATGCTTCTTGAAGAAATATACCTTGTAACTAAAGGGTCATAGCCGGCTATTGCAGATGGTGTTTGGAGCTACAGGTAGACTGCTGAATCGTACAGTCAGTAGTCAACAGAACTGCAAGTGACATGCAGGGTTGTCCTTTCCAGAGGTCCGCTTATGGAGGATAGACACATCGCTCAAGGTGACTTATGTATGAGTTTTTATTAAAGGGCTAGGGCATAGGGTCTTGTCTGTTTTCCTTTCAGGGACAACACTGTAGACGTTCGAGAGCCTCCTAAGACCATGCTTGGAGAGTCGGGGGACTTACCGTAGTATTTGGGAAATAGGCAGAATTATAAGCACCCTACAAGGGATCCTTATTAGTTGGGGCTGGGATACATATAGCTCCACAAACATGACTACTTACTGAGTCCCCCGACCCTCTAAGTGAGCCCGAAGGAGTGTACAGTCTGCCGGGGCTTCACGCACCTCACGGAATACAACCAGTGCCGATCGGAGTGCCCCAATGGATTCTCAGCGGCGACTGAGGGGGGGGGGGGTCATTCTACCCTCAGAAGCCCAACATACAGGCTTGAATAGTGAACAAACAGGGCTTTCATGTAGATTATATTTATACTTGTAACAGGAACTCTGAGGAATAGTGTTGGAAATTTTTCGAGCCCCTAAACCCTAAACCCTGAACCCTAAACCTTAAACCCTAAACCCTAAACATTTTTCGAGCCTTACAGTAATTTAGGGGTTGCCAGGCTGTGGTCATCTGGGTGGAGCCCACTCCACAGCTAACCGTTCGAGTGCTTGGGTCTTCCTTGTGCAGGGATAAGAGACGGTTTAGGATATAGGGTTTAGGGTTTAGGGTTTAGGGTTTAGGGTTTAGGTTAAACCCTAAACCCTAAACCCTAAACGCTAAAAGTCAAGCTTTTGAGTCGGGTTCCCTTCAATGGTCTTCTTACCGCAGCTAAACCGTAAGCCCCTCAACCCAGGCGACCCTAAACCCTAAACCTCGAAGAGCACAGGAGAGGCAGTTCACGTTTCGGCTTGCTTGAAGACTCGTAGGTTGTCATTTGTTTTGCTAGGCCAACCCTAAACCCTAAACCCTAAACCCTAAACCCCCTAAACCCTAAACCCTAAACAGACAGGAATAGCTTGGAAGCACCGGACAAAATCGCTTTTCCGGGTACCCCAAGTCCCAAGTTCCGATAATTTTACGGTTTTTGGTTTAGGGTTTAGAGGTTTAGGGTTTAGGGGCAGGTACTTGAATCTGAGGGCGTCGTAGAACCATAGGTTACCCATTACGGGGTGCATCAGTGTTTGGTACGTGGTAGCCTTAGCTTTAAGCTAAAAACGCTGGGGTATGTTTCAGCTGAAGTAGTTACCCCAGGCCCTAAACAATAATAAGGAACCCGTTAAAAAGGTAGGTTCTTTCCTGTTCCGGTTTAAAGCATGCTGCTAATGTAGGTGTTCTAAGATGCTTCCAGTGTGTCACACTCGAAAGTCAGTCAGCTTTGCACACTAGACCTCGATTGAGCTCGGGTCCCAAACTCTGACGAAACCTTCCAAAAGCCGTAAACTCCAAACCTGCAAAATGCAGATCGCGCCTCACTGCTGGACCCGAAACCCAACCTTAGGATACTATGAGAACGGCACCGACAGCATCGGCGGTGGCTGCAACCGGCACCCTAGATGCATCTGGAGCGCTCCGCGGCCTAGCGTGCAACGTCTTTCCCTTGCACACCCATACTGGTATCTTGACTATAGTACAAGTATATTTATTTATACTCTACGATACGTATCAAACCTATACTACAGGTATGTAGGGTTATGCGAAAGTGCGAATGCAGGGGCTTATCACCCAGGCACCAGCACTTGTTGCTTTGAAGCTCAAGACTTTCCAACTTTCCAATACATGACATTTGACAGTCTTCGTTGAAGCTCATAGGCACAATCGAGGAGGTTGTTAAACCCTGAGCCCGGGACCGCAAACCGTAAAGCAATAAACTCTTGACTGCATTTTGCCATTCTACCTCTGGCTTCTCCAGCGGTTGAGCCGGGTTTTGTCCAACCTTACTTTAAATTAACAGATCAGGGGACTGAGCAAGTAAGTTATCCAGGGATTTACAAGTCTTCCGTGGGGGTTGCGGTATGTATGGTGAGTGTTCATCCGCACCACAAAATCGATTGGAGTTCAGGTTTTGCATTTGGGGTTCAGGAGTTAACGCTTTTGAGGCTCAGTGATGCTAGGGTTTAGGGTTTATAGGGTTTCATGTTTAAGCCAGGATTTGGTATGTAGGGTGGTAGGTTCGGTGTTTAGCACTTAGGGCTTAGTGTCCATGGTTTAGGGTTGAGAGAGTTTCGAAGACCCTAGGTGTCCGTCGCCATGCAACCTTTGCGAGACCGCAAACGTGTGCACGGAATGCGCGGAAGCCTCGTATCTCACACCGACAGGCCGCCATCAGTTTTTGCGTTCGGAGGGCTTGGGGGTTGCCCTCAGTAACCAAGGTACCTTAAAAAGGAGGTAATTGCACCAATCTTTTAGGGCCATATCCCTTTTCGCAAGATACATTGGTTACTCTAGGTGGGGTTGAGGATTTAAGGTTCAGGGATTGGAGCTCAAAAGCTTTTGATTCAAGAAACAGTTTAGGGCGTGTTAGCTTGGTGTTTGGGTGCAGGGCATCCGGACTTTAAGGGTTCGGGCTCCGTGGCTGCAAGATGTTGTGGGATTTTTGTTGTTCGTGCTTTGGGTTGCTGGTGGGGTTGATTATGGGCCAAGGGATTTGAGATCTTTTGGGGCTTCAGGTTTTGGTGGTGCTAGGGGTTCACTTCAGGGTTTAGGGGGTTTACAGTTCACGGTCGAACAGTTGAAATAGCTCTAAGGACTCATGTTTGAAGGGTTTTCGGCTTCAAGATCATACTGATTCAGTCTTTGAGGCTATTTCGAGCCCTAGGCACTGCCCTTCACCCTAAAACCGACTCAGATCAAACCGTAAACCCTAAACCCTAAAATGCGGCTGAACTTGACCTTGGCATCTCCATGAAAGTGTCTGGAATCTCCTCAAGAGCCCTTGGGCCTCTCTCGTGTTTCATGAGCCTTGCCCTGAGACTCAAAGTAGCCCAAAGTACGTAAAACGGTTTAGGGTTTAGGGTTTAGGGTTTAGGGTTTAGTACGTAGAAAAGGGGCCTCGGTAATTTCCTCTACTCTGTGGGTGGGTTCCTTATTGTAAATGTAGTAAAAAGGGCCCCAGAACCCTAGTCTAATTATTAAGGCCCCTACATTACTACTGTACCATGTTTTAGGACTTAGGGGTTCAGGGGAGAAAGTTTGAGACATACTATCTGAGTGAATACACTTTACACTTTTTGGGATAGTCTTACAGTTTAGGGTTTAGGGTTTAGGTTATCCCCTATAGAACTGAAAGTGTACACTTTGTGGGGGCTTGTGCGCTCAGCAACTGAGAAGACCTATCAATTTGTGTGTACACTTGGAGCCCTAAGGCTCCATGTCCAGACTCTGACGGATGTTTGCACTTTTCGCTAAACAAGATGTCACAGAGTTTAGGGTTTAGGGCTATCCCTGACGAAGATACTTGTAAAGTCACCCGTAGCCACAAATCAAAGACATCCCAAACCTGAACTCCTACATCGTACCCTATATTTGCCTCAAAGCGACAGCCTTAAACCCTAAACCCTAAACCGTGCGAAGCGTTACCTGACATTGTAAGGTTAGAAGTATGGGCCCCTAATATGAAAACCCTTATAAACCCTAAACCCTAAACCCTAAACCTAAACCCTAAACCCTAAACCCTTCCTTAGGCCTTTAAAAGGACCCTTAAGGGCATGGTGCCGGCTGGAGGTGCCTGCGAGTACAAATGCCCCGACCGCTACCACTTCGAGGGCTCTGAGGACCCCCAGGGTTTAGGTTTCAGCATGAATATATAGGGGTTTCCGAAAATAGGGGACCCTAATATAGTACCCCAAATAGTAGGATCCTTATTATAAGGACCCCCAAATAAGGTACCCCTAATTTTTGGAAACTGCCATATAGGGTTTAGGGTTTTAGGGGTTTGGGGGTTAGGGTTTTGGGGTTTAGGGTTTAGGGTTTCAGCATGAATATGGGTAGTTCTCTAAATAAAGTCCCTTTTTATTGGGGACCTAAACTTGGTGCGGGCGGTTTGGGGGATTTTTAATTTAATGGTGTTTGTTGAGGCTCCAAGGCTCCAAGACTCCAGGCTCACCTCCAACCTGATGCCGCCATAGGCTCCAGGATCCGAGGCTCCCACGTACCAACGGCCCCACGGCTTTACCTGGCGCAGCTGACGAGCAGAGGCGGGCCCGGCGGGGTCTGACGTTGCGTTGCAGGAATTTCAAGATTGTCTGACAATTACAGAGTTACAGTGATATTGCCTTTTTCTTAGCATGGAGCGCAGCACAACGACTGCTGCAGCAATTCCTGGCTCTGAGTGGCGCCCTGGCACCTCGGCTCCACGGCTCTCCCCGCCTGGCCTCGCATCAGCATGGTCGCTTTGAAGCTCAGGATTGACAGCACCGTTGAAGAGGCGGCTTCCTCGAGCTCGGCCACAGCGGCGGAGGCCCCGACACAGGCCATGATGGCCACGATGATGGTCACGCCCGAGACCTGAACGGGCACAGGCGGCGAGACGTCGGAGTCGGGGGTGTCGGCTGTGGCGGTCAAGGAGACCATCGAGCTCCCCCCCGTAATGCTGTCAATGGTGAAGCCCCAGATCCTGCGCTTCAAAGCCATTGAGATCCAATCCCACTACATGTCATTCTCCTGAATTAAGACAAGAATCTCAGCCCAGCTATGTTGGTGTCGGTTTGTAACTTATTAATTTGACTAAGCTGTAATCAGATGGTTTAAGTGGCTAGTATTTAGACGTAGCTTTATCATGATATCACCAATGGCAGTGGCCCGAGGCATTTGCATCAAGCTCCCGAGCTGTTGCAGCAGCGCTATGACACGAGTCAGCACTACACTTGGGCGCTGTCTGGTTTCAACGCTTTCAAGAGCTCGTTCTTCAAAGATGGGTCATTTGCAGAAGACTGTGAAATTGTGGCCTGCCCCTTGCCTGTTCCCAGGTTTGTGTTGAAGATATTCTAACAGCACCCCTTAATCACCTCGGCAAAGACAGTATGTGCAACTCAGCCCGCCCAGATTTTCGCTGGGATGACAACCAGCTTCTGGGCAAGCTCCAAGACATCGCCAAGCAGATGCCGCCAGCCATGGGCACGCCACCCCAGTTCGCTGTGGCCTCTTGACAATGCAAGCAGCGAAGTGGTAAGTAGCTGAGGTCCCTTCTGTCTTGGAGTTGTTAGCTGAGGTTGTGTAGCAGGGACAAAGTAGCTCAGGTCGCATGCTGTATCAGAGAGCTACTGGACCAGTTCTTGGCCCACCCTGGGCAGTGCCGGGTTATCCTCTTCCCCTACATAGCCAACGGCGCAGCCCGCGGTTGCATGCTACAGCGATATGTGTCTCGGCACTGATTTGTTTTTCCCAAATCGTCAGTATGATCAATCTTGTGATTCGAAAGGGCGTGCAAATTAGCGTGGGCATGCAGTCTGATGAAGCAACAGCTAAGCCTTCGGAGCCCGTGTGGGCTGGGTGGGCACTGCCGGTGGATGCCTACGACAAGCTCTTGCTTTCCATTTCGATGTATGCCAGTGACGTGTTGGCCTTTGCCACTGCCTTCCTTACACGTTGCGGATTCGCGAAGGTGCACCGCCAAGCCCCGGCCGCCATTTCCAGCGAGTCGTTCAACAGTATCGAGTACAGGAACAAGAATGCTGTTGAGGATGGATTCGTGCGGGAGCGATTTACCAAGGACGTCGAGACGAAGTTGCAGGCATGCGGGGTGATCCCCGCATACACGAATCAGTTCATGCAGCAGCTTGACCGCCTAGTGAATGGCTTTGGTGTATTTACTGTTAGTTTTGACATTGAGTGAGTGGGCTGCGAAGTCTTAGCAGACTGCGTGGCGCATGTCAATGTTTGTGAGCGGCTGTCCTCTGTGCACGATGTGTCCTTTGTGTTGTAGCAGGGACAAGTTCCCTGCATCATGGCAGCAGCCAAGGCGGGGGGATTTGTTCAAGAGCACGAACAAATTGCCGGTTGGCTTCCAGAAGTTCGTTGCAGCGTTGCCATCCGACCACCCCACGGAGTTTAACCAGGCGCCAGGAGGACGACGTTCCCTTTGGGCAACCGACAATGGCTTTTTCTACGCCTTCCGCCAAGTGAATGCACAGGTCAGCAGCCGCAAGTTCGTGACCCCAACCCACACGATCCAGGTGGAGCGGCTGGCTGGTGACTTGGGCGAATCCCTGCAAGACTTCAACTTCACCAAGAAGAAGGACTGCACTTTTGGCTACTTGGGGGATGACGCCGACGAGTTTGGCCTCTTCCTCGATGGTTACTGGTTGGACACTTGGCCTAAGTCTTGCTGTTCCTGTAATGTAAGGTTCTTAGCAAACCCAATGCTCTCTGCTAGCTGGAACAAAATGGTTTGACTTTGACGGACTATACATTAACTTGATATTTCGAGGAGCGTGCCTTGACGTGGAAAAACATACCGATATTCCTCAAGTTCGTTCGCGAGGCGGACGCCCTTGGCCGGCCATACGAGTTGGTGCTGGCTCGGTGTGGCCGCTGGGGCAGGAACCTGGACATGGCCATGAGGACTACCCGCGCTCAGATGTCATCCAGTTCCGGGTACCAGGACTGAAGCGCGGAGCAGTGCACTGCTGCAAGGGCCCCTAGGCTCCCCGGCTCCCAGGCTCCCAGGCCCCAGGTTCTTAGGCTTACTATCCTGCAATCATGCGTCCATCGTGCTGGGATTTTTGCCTTGGTCAAGCCTGCCACATTCAAAATTTCCAGAATAGCAGCCATATGTGCTGTTGGCATCCGATCGCCCACCGACAGAGGGCAGGTCATGTCAGCCAGACAGCACGCCTGGGCCGCGGTAAAAATGGAACTTGAAGCTGCTTATTCCAGCCTGCTGCAGCACGGGCATGCTTTCCAATGTCATTTCATTGCTGCTGCAGGTGGTCGCCCCCTGGAGTCTGGCAGCTGCTGAGACGTTTTTTTGCTAACGTGCCTGGGAACACACAGCCTTCAGTCGGGGATTGTTCATGTTTTTTGGGATTTCTTGTTTGTGTGAGGGGCTTCGACTGAGGATGTTAGTTAGGGTTGCCGGGCATGCTGCATTCCTGACCGCTTGGCTTGCTTTCCCTAAAACCTAAATTCCCTCAACCCCTGAGCGAGCCACAAGCCCAGGCTTGTGACCCTTGGTCGGTGCTTGGGCACCCTTGGCTGCTCTACTTTACTTGGGAGAGGCAAGCAAGGGTCGCCGGGGGGCGTCCAAGGTTCAGAATGGGGTTAGGGGTTGGCGCGCAAATGCTGAGAGCCAGGGACAGCGGCAGGGCCAAATCTAGCAAGCATGCGCTTCCGGTCCCGCACAGGTCCCGGCTGCGCTGAGCGATCTTCAACTTCGTTGACTGGTTTGGCTTTTAGGTTCCCAGGCTCCCAAGCTCCCAGGTTCCCGGGCTCCCAGGTTCCATGAATCAACGTTGTCTTTCATTTAACGTAAGGGCCGGGGAGTCTGCGGATGATGCTGACTAGCACGTGCAAGGTCACATGCACCTGCGGCATATTGAGCCCGCCACAACATGACTGCAGATGTACAGATGCGACGGTGCAAGGCCAGCCCTTAAATTTTCTCCTAAGCAGAGCTGAGCTTGTGCCGAAACCCTAAACCCTAAACCCTAAACCGCTATTCGACATCAGCAACTCCGGTGAGCGTGAGGTCGGGACTCAGAGGGCTGGGGTTTAGGGTGTAGGGTTTTTAAGGGTAAAGGTTTAAGGGCCCCTGGCTTATGATCCAACATGTCCCCAGCCCAGCAGGCTCTCCAGGCCCTTAGACTCATCCTCATCATGGGTTCATCAGGTTTACTCATGGGCCCCAACATCATCTGCAACATCAACATGTATTTCATCTTCACCCCAGGCCCAGATCCCTTAAAATTTTCGGGAGGGTCGAGGCGCACACCAAGTAAAAAGGGACCCTAATTTAGAAAACTACCGAGGGTTCATGGTTTAGGATACAGCATGGGGCCTGAATGGATTCCGTACTAGAAAGAAATATTCTATACAGTATTCTCTCAGGCCCCTACCTAGACCCCCCCCTACTACCCTCTAAAAAAGACCCTAAACCCTAAACCGCTACACCCTACTACCCAGGCCACCGGGAGGATCTAAAACGTAGATGTCCTGATTTGGGACCCTAAGTAACAGGATGCTTTATCGGAACCCCTTTAGGGGATCTAATTTTTGGATCCTCCCGGTAGTCTGGGTGAATATCCACTATTAAGGACCATAACCTAAAACACTAAAACTCTAAAAACCCTAAAACCCTAAACCCCTAAACCCCTAAACCCTAAACCCCTAAACCGTATATCCACTGTGAGACCATAAGGGGCTCTATTAAAACCCCCCAACCTTCAACACCAGGCCTCCCTCAGGGCTTCTGGGGTGTAGGGGTTTAGGGGCGTAGGGGCTTCGGGGTTTAGGGCTTGTTGGGGTTTTGGAAGTGTTGGGTTTAGGGGTTTGAGTTTTGGGGTTTGGGGTTTTGGGGTTCAGGGTTTCAGAGCATTCTAACAAGGCCGCCCAGCTGTGTTCCGCGAGTGCTCTGATAAATCAATTTCGTGCACTCCTCTGTGTCCGCCGCCAGTCACTGAGGGAACTAATCTGGGGCTAAAGGGGTCTGAGATATTTCGTAAATTAGACTTCGTGCAGTATTCCCCCTAGTAACATGCTGTACCACCAAGCTTTTTCTGGCTAGTCCCAAGCGTAAATGCTGGGTGTGAAGAAGAGCTTCTGGCCAAAAGCAAGAAACGCTAAAACAACGGAAATCTGCGCACCTTCGGTATCCGAATGTAAATTCCTCATCTGATGTCTTGTGCTGCAAAACTACTGCCCCCGAACCTAAATTCTTACCTAGACCCGCCCAACTACCTTCCAACATGCACTAAATGCCCACTATTAAGGACCATAAGGGCTCTACTGAAGGGCACCTGGGGGGTTCTGGTAGGGTTCAGGGTTTAGGGGGGTTCACCGGCCGAGAGCAGCTTAACAGTCGCAAGACGGGCAGGACATCGGGCGCTTTTGCAAAGCGTGTCCGCCAACGTGCTTCAACTGCCTCAGTCGCTTGGTGCAAGACCATCACCCTAGCTTCCCGAACCCCTAAACCGCAAGAGTCATGCACCTCGTGCTGTTGTAGCCTTGGTCTACTTTCCGATGGAGCTGGCATGGGCTATTCTTTTTTCACTTAGGGATACATACATGCCTATAGAGCATTTGCATTGACCTTCAAGTGGTTCCTGCTTTGGTGCTGGAGTGTCAGCCTATCTACTGGGCCCTCATGGTATACCATTTTACATTGGGTACTGCCCCCACTCAGTTGTATTATGGATATATTAGGCCTTGAATAGTAGCCCTATTCTAGACTGTTACTGTATGGGGGCAGTACCCAACTTTATGTGCTGATTGTTCGCTACACTGGGAAACTTGTGGTGTGAACAAGCGACAAGCGAGCTGCGTATAGGGCGATGGAGTTTCGGACTTCAGGGTTTAGGGGTCGAGGGTTTACGGGTTTAGGGGTTTAGAGTTTCGGGCTTCTACAGGCCCTTAAAAACCATAAATCCTCTAGTTCAGGCTTGTCATTGCTTGGCCTGTTGCCCTGGAGGCTTCCTCGACCTGTAAGATGAAGGACTTTGATAATATTAAGAAAGAAGCATTGTAATAATAAGACTATTACTAGTAATAGTCACAACAAGAAGAATGATCCATAACAGCATTTACTAACAAATAACACTTCTCTCCTTTGGCGGGGTGTAGGGCCTGGATCTTGGGCTCTTAGGGCTCAGGGCCGGCTTCGGGTTCAAGGTTAAGGGTTTAGGGCACGGTTTGTCGCCATGTAAGTTGCAAAAGGCTCAAAATGGCACAAAAGCCCTATGTATTATAGTAATTATTTGGGCCCAAAAGCCTTCAAATATGAGTCCTCAGAGCCTTGTGGTTAGGGGATTGCGAAGCTGTGGCATGAGCAAGGTCAGGAGCAGTGCACGCTGTGTCAGAACTTTACGTTCCTCACGCCGGATGAGAAGTGCACCCTGGCTGCCGAAAGACTAGGCGGCCCTAAACACCACTGAGGGTTTAATGTAGGGGCCTAAACAGTTCCCAAAATATTCTAATTATTGAGGCCCCTATATTAGGTTTTAGGGGTTTTTAACCCATCAACCCCCTATAGCCTAAAGCCCTAATGCCTTAAGACGGCCATAGCTGCTTGCAGGGCTAGCATTTGTTCATGTCTGGAAATGGTGCCCAAACCGTACGGCTCCAAACTTGATCCGATCCAGAACCCGAAACCCTACACTGTTGTAAAGGATGACACATGCCTCAACCTCGGGAGCTTAACGAGATGGGGGTTCTGGGCAAGCGTTACAAGTGTCGAGAGTTTGAAGCTTGCATGGGTTTAATGTTTGTCGGTCCAGGGGTTGGGGTTGCTTCAAACTCCGAATCTCTGGTGCCACGTTCCGCAAGTCGCTGGATGAAGCTCCCACACACGGCCTTGCCATAGCAGAGCAGCAGAAAATCCTGTTCGAGGTCCTGCATCTTAGACCAAACATAGGAGCCTAGATGCTGGATTTGTGTTTCATTCGGATTGCTGACACCGTTACTAGCTTAAAGAACCTCCCCGAACGCTGAAATTCAGTAGCGAGTGCGGTCGTAAAAGTCCGTCTTTCTTAGATCAAAAAACGAAATTCAGTAGCGCGGGAGCTCCAGACGTGCAGGAAGCTGCCAAAGTCTCACCGGAAACAGAGGCCCATGTCCAAAACCGCCTGTAAACCCTAGACCCTAAAACCCTAAACCCCTAAACCCCTAAACCCTAAACCCTAAAGCCAAAGCCTCAGGATTACGCCTCAAATCATCCGAAGCCCTATCAGGTTGCATTCACAAGCCCATGGATGCTAGATAATCCAGAAGCCTAGTAGTACTGTAGAGCAGGGTCTTCGGATTTTAGTAACTTATTCCCCAAACCCTATGGGGGTTTGGGGGTTTAGGGTTTAGGGTATCCTCTCTTTGTGGAAACTTACATCGCTAAGCCCAACCCTTAAATGAAACAAGCGCCGCATCATGAGCTCTGCTGAGGCGAGTACACCTGTCCGGATGGTACCTATCGTGACGGCATCAAGGAGATAGGCAACACCTGTCCCTGGGCTGTCTCGAACATGTTCTGTTTATGCTTACATTCTCGTGCATTGCCAAAACCCTCAAACCCCAAATTCCAAGATCCCCCAATCAATAACCCTAGAACCCTAAAGCCTTAAACCCTAAACCCTAAATCCTAAGATCCCCAAGCAAAAACTCCAAACCCCCGCTTGCAAACGGAGCCGTGGAGCCCATGATGCCTAGCTCTCCCATGTTGTGTTCCTTCGGTAGGGTTTCGAGGCTTAGGGTTTTGTGGCCCGAGGTTGCAAGAGTGCCCCTTTAGGATCTAGGGTTTAGAGTCTATAGTGTTAGGTTCCTTACAAGACTACCCAATGCAAAAAGGGAACTTTTTTTTCTTAGGTTTTCGGGGATCCTATCAGTAAACTCATGAAAGCTTGGAAAACATAACTATTCGGGCAGCTGGAGTCCTTATAGACAAAGAAGCAATCCTCGAACCCAAACCAAAAACCCTAAACCCTAATCTAGACTCCCTAAACCCTAAACCCTAAACCCTAAAACCCTGAACCCTAAACCCTAATCTGGACTCCAAGAACGGCCGAGGTCCTCCCTGTCCGCAGGACGTGAAGATCCTTGGCCGTAAGTTTCGATCATGTATAGCTTGGGGCTCATGTTTAGGGGTTTGGGTGTAGGGTTTAGGCCCTAAGCCCTAAACCCTAAACCCTAAACCCAAACCCCTAAACCCCTAAACCCCTAAACCCTAAACCCTAAACCCTATACCCTAAACCCTAACCCTTAGGGCTTAGGTTTTGGGTTTCAAGGGGGAAGTCTAGGGGTGTGGGTATAAGGTTTTGATTTTCGGGCGTAGTGGTGAAATTTTCGGAGTTAAGTTTTGGGGATTGGGTATGGGCTAGGGATGCAAGCTATACGGGGTGTAGCTTTGGGTTTAGGGTTTGGCGTTTTGGTCGTCATTTATACAGGGCTTCCGGACTCAGGGCAGATTAGGCAATTTTGGGTTCAAGGTTCGGCTTTTGGAGTTTAAGGTGTTCGCGAAAGAACAAAGACTGTAAGACTGTCCTGTAGACTGAGCACCAAACTCAAAACAGCTCAGATTGCTCGGAAGCCAATCTTAATCAAGAGCCCGGTTAAGAGTTTAGTGTTTAGGGATTAGGATGGTGAGTTTCCAAGAACATGCCTCGTATTTGGTGCGGCGGTCCACTTTTCAGGGACCCGAGCGCTCCACGAATCTGAAGGGCAAGCTTGGCCAGCTTCATTCATCTTTGAAGTGGGAACGTTCTCGGAGCCGAGCGAGGCGACCACGGGCAAGGAGATTGTTCTTCAGGGTCTGGCACGGGTTCCTTCTGAACATGAGGCTGGTGTGGCACTGAGTGGCAAAGGTGCTGTCTCTCTGTCAAAGCTCGCCAAGGATGGCAACCCAGACCCCCGGAAGGATCTAAAAAGTAGATCCCCTAATTGGGGACCCTAACTACTAAAGGGTACTGTATAGGACCCCCCTTAGGGGATCTGTTAGGGTTCCTTAATATAGTAAGACTATAATGGAGCCCAAAACCCTATTCTAATTATAAGGCTACAGTAAACCCTAAAACCCCAAGAGCCTGAATAGTCGGTATTTACGTCTTTACTCAAGTCCACTATAATGCATCCCAAAGCCAGAGTGAATGATGAATGCCTATGTATTTTGTAGAATCTGCTGTAACATGCCCGAAACGCCCCACTTCTCACGGCGCTTGCAATGAATCATATACTCTCTCGGCCTGTTTTAATGAATAAGTCGGCTGTCTGAAACCTTCAAAAACTCGTATAATCATCTTACTTCAAGTATTTTGCAGGCCCCACCTCGAAACTCCAAGATCATTCAGGCCTGGAAACAAAATTAAGTCAAACCACAACCCTGAGCCCTAAAGCCTACAGCCCTGAAGCCTATAGCTCGATGACACTGAAACCCTAAACCCCTAAACCCTGAAACCCTAAGGAGATGCATCAGTGACACTTATGCCACAGAATGCGCGGGGCCCGGTGGGTTTGTATAGTGGCTTGAAGAAGGGTTCTGCGGTAGTTCTGAGGTTTTCGAAGTGTTGCGCAAGGGCTCTTCAGGGTTTTAGGTTTAATTAAATGGAGTTGACAGGTACTAGGGCAATATCATGGAGAAGCACTCCTGTTGATGGCCCCATGTATTCCTCAAGTCTGCCTAAACCCTAAAGCCTAAACCCTAGCTGACGCGGTCCCTCTGATGGGTCGAGGCATCCCACTCGGTTTCGTGCATTCGGGTAGTTCTCTAAATGAGGTTCCCTTTTTAGCTGCCCAATATAGTACGGCACCCTTAAAGAAGGACCCCAAAAGGGACTCTAATTTAGAAAACTACCCGTTCAGTACGCCCGGTGACAAGAAACTTATTGATTTTCCTTCCAATCCAGCGGCCTAAATACTTACCATTCATTCCCAAAAAATGATTCTGCCTGCTACTATTTTACACCCTAAACCCTAAACCCTAAACTTAGTACTAAACCCTAAACCCTAAACCCTAAATTTAGTACTAAACCCTAAACCCTAAACCCCCTATTGTAATGATCTTGCTTCCTTTTTGTTGGGGTGCTTGGTTCCCTCAAGGACTGGCGGTCTGATCCGATTGGAGCTTTCGTTGGCCTAGCTCTTGTCAGCGTGCCCTTAAAGATCCCTTTAAGGAACCCTAAAAGGGACCCTAATTCAAGCTTGCCCTTATAGATCCTTTTAAGGAACCCTAAAAGGGACCCTAATTTAGACAACTATGGCATAGTTGTCTGAATTAGGGTCCCTTTTTAGGGTTCCTTAAAAGGATCTACAAGGGCTTCTATATGGGGGCTGTAAGGGTTCTATAGGGTTTTAGGGTGCCTTTTAGGGTCCTGGTTTGTACGGTGTGCAGCCTTCTTTTGGGTCCTTAAAAACGGTCGTCGTCTTCACGAGAAATGTTTACCTAGCCACTCGTGCCAGCAAATCTGCTGCGTTTGTTCTGGCACACGCTTGCTCTAAAGATAAAAACACAGTTCGTGTTTTCGTCGTGTGGCCTGTTCGAGCAGAAGGAAAAGCATTAAGCCGTAATCAGCTTTAAAACCGAATAACCGTGTTACTAATCATCATAATTATACCCATAGCAATAGTAACAGAAACAACAGCAACAATACGAACACTAGTAAAAGCCATATAAGAAGGTATCTACTCTTGGGATCAACCCCTTCAGAGTTTCGAGCTCCAGGGGCGCTTGAACATGAGCCTTATAACCCCTATTCCTAAAGCTCAAACTAGCCCGAAGGCCCTATGTAATTATATATGTATGTTTGGGTATATGTTTATGTATGTGTACATTATACATATATATATATATATATATAATATATATATATATATATATATATATATCGTATGTCTTCGGGGACAAAAACCTTTGAACCCCAACCTCACATCCTACGTGAACAGCATCTACAGTTCTCTGCCATTGGATCCGCTGCCCCTCTTTGAGCATGCAAGTCCACTACAACCTAGCCCGAAACAACCCTAATTTTAGCCTGAAGTACCGAAGAATTGGGCAAGTGAAGCGCAACCCTACAGAACGTCTACACAATCTAACTATACCCTAACCCTAAGCCCGAAACAACATCCTTCCCTAAAGCCCGAGACCCGGGACTCCAAATGTCGCCCTGTACGACTACACCCTAAACCTTAAAACCCAAACCCTGATTCCTAAACTCTAAACCCCCATTTGCTGGTCCCTTTTTACAGTGCAAGCTCCAATAGGAGCGAGCCTCGGCAGGAGAAAGAAGGGCTACTGCACTTTAACAAAAAAAACTCTAAACCCCAAACCCAATCCCAAATCCCTAGTGTTAAGAGCGAGCCCCTATGGCTGAACCTGCTGAAGGCAGCAACAAGAAGTACCTGACGACGTCGGCCACGTGCGACGAAGGCCTTTAATGGGTCGCGATTTTATAGTTTGGGGTTTATGGTTCAGGGTGTCAGGGGTGCTTCGGGGGTTTTATTCAGGTATCCAGGGGCCTTGACAGATGTTTTAGGAGACAAAAGGTGACGGCGCCGGTACGGGGCCGTGCGGTGGAGCACAATTTCTGCTGGGGGGTTGGGGGGGTGGGGTGGGGGGGGG
>CAJNDV010025435.1:30492-42278 GCA_905221635.1 Symbiodinium sp. CCMP2456 | reverse complement strand
TGCTTTCAAGTCTGGTGCTCCAAGCAGCCTCGAGGATTTCCAGTAGAGGCCATGAGCTGGACCAACTCGGGGCAAGACATTTAGGGTTTAGGGTTTCGGGGTTTAGGGGTTTAGGGTTTTGGGTCTTGGGTTTTGGGTCAAGGGTTTAAGCCAGCGGGCTGTTACACAAAGCCTCGCACTCCTCCATGGAGTGCGTGGTCAGGATCACCGCACGACCAACCATCGTGCTAGAGATCAGCTTCCTGGATGCGGCTCCGGTGGGGCAAGGGGATGTGGAACACACGTTCTGAGTCCATTGATGCGTGCACCTATGTGTGAAAGAGAGGGGCCTGAAAAAATAGCATACGACTTGCGGTATATTGCAGGACACATATAGATTCGGAGCCCCAAGAATACCGTCCATGATTTTTCAGGCCGTCCATTCACTCTCTGTTTGGGGCCACACCGGCCATAATATAGGGGCTTAAATATTTACCAACACAACTTTGGGGGTTTGTTATTATAACTATAGTATCTAATATTCTCATTATTAAGACCCCCAAACCCTAAACCCTTATAGTAACCCTTACAGAACCCTTTGAAGGAACCCTATTCTAATTATGCAGGCCCCTATACTACAGTGACAGGCCAAGTTTCCACATGAACCTCCTCGACTCGGGATCCACGCCCGTGGTCGGCTCGTCCAGAAACACGCAGCGCGGGTCGCCGACGAGGGACCTCGGAAGTGGGCGGGAGGGGGGACGATGGTGCTTGTTTTTAGGGTTTAGAGTTTTGGGGGTTTAGGGCTTAGGGTTTAGGGGTTAGGGGTGTAGGGTTTAGGGTTATGTTGCGCTGTGTTGCATTAACTTGCAAGTACTCACTCTATTTATGCTATAACATATTATGGCATACCAAGCTGTAATATACTGTAGCATACTAGATCTTCAGGTAGGGTGCTCATGCTTATGGGTAGGGTATCTTTCTAGGACCCGGAGCGAGGACCCAGCAACCGTCAACCCAAGCCCTAAACCCTAAACCCTAAACCCTAAACCCTAAACCCCTAAACCCTAAACCCTAAACCCTAAACCTCATTACCGCAGCCCTATCGTGTCTCTGATAGTAGCTCTTCCTAATTGTCAAGTATCATGGGGAACTAAATGTGAACCTTTGGGATTGAGAAAGGGCATATAGCACCCAAGAATTGTTGAAGGTCACCTACTCTACTACCTTAAACCCAAAACCCCAAAACCCTAATTAAGTCTTATAGTAACTCTCAGAGTGTAGTCGGGCTTATGTTGCTGCAGGGCTGCAGGCCCAGAGACAGCTTGCGGCGTGTTCCTGGCGAACAACCGCTGTGGATGAGGCAATGGGGGCCGGAATCGAGAGCATGAAAAAAGGTGGGTTCAGGGTTCGGGTTTAGGGTTTAGGGTGAGAGAAGTTTGGGGAGGCATGAGCGGAAAAGCTCTTTTGCAGCGAGAAGATCGAACTTCCAGAGGGGCTGCGCAGCTTCGACAACTACATGCAGAAGCCATGCGAGCTGTATTACTCATCCGAAAGCCCTCAGGCCCAAAACCAAAACCCCTCCTAAACCGAAAGCCCTAAAGGCCCTTAAACTTAAAACCAAACACCCGGACTCCTTGCCTCCAGAGAAGGAGAAAGCCTGCTTGTCGGCATAGGGCCGCAGCGTCAACTGGTCCAAAAGCGAGTCGACCTGGAACAGAACAGGCGACACATATGCATAATTTTATATACAGAGAGAGCGAGAGAGAAAGAATGACATAAAGAAGAAGCAATGAACGAAATATAGAAAGCAAGAAAGAAATCACAAAATATATAAAGAACGAAACCCGGCTGCGACATGGACACCACAAAAACGAGATCAGTCAAAACCCAGATCAAAGATGTGGATTTAGGGTTCATGCAGGGTTTCGGCTTAAAAGTTCACGGTTTACGTTTACCACAAGGACGCGCATCTGCCTTTACAGACCCACCCCAAACACCGGATCCCATCACGTGACAAACCCTAGACTCTGAATCCTAAACTCTAAAGACCCAGTACCCCTAAACCCTAAACCCTAAACCCTAAACCCTAAACCCTAAACCCTAAACTCTAAAAGACCCAGTCCCCAAGAACTCCTGAATCCAGAGATTCCAAAACCACAAAGCCCAAACGGATCCCCTAAACCCTAAACCCCGAACCCTAACACTCCAAAAGCCTAAACCCTAAAACCTAATGACCTAATGCTCACTTACCATAGGGAATGGAAACTAGCAGCCGCATCCATCCCGGTCCTCGCCAGACTTCCACTGGAAGAGAAGATCCGGTGAAAACTCCTACAGAAAAGGTTGTCAAAGCCCCATGAACCCTTTTCGGGCCAGCCTAAACCCTAAACCCTGAACCCTTAACTCATAAACGCTAAACCCTAAGCTCATAAACTCTCTAAGCCCTGAACTGATAAACCCGGATAAACCCTGAACTCAAACCACACCCGTACAAACCCTACTGAATCCTTGCACACCCTAAACCCCAAAGCCCTTGCAAACGCTAAACCCTAAATCCCCATGAGCCCTAAGCCTCACAAATCCGAAACCTTTGCAAACCCCAAAGCCCCTTACAAACCCTAACTTGAATAAACCCTAAAAGCCTAAAGAAACTCTTACAAACCCGAAACCCTGAACCCTTAACACTTGCAAACCCTTATGAACCCTAAACCCTTGTAAGCCCCTAAACCCTGATTAAGCCTAAACCCTAAACCCGAAACCTAAACCCTAAACTCTAAACCCCAAACATCCCTAAACCCTGATCCCAAACCCTAAACCCAAGCCCTTATCAGCCCTAAGCCCTCCTACGCTAAATCCTAAGCCCTAAACCCTAAACCCTTGAAATCTCTCAACAACTTTCAAGGCCCTAAGCCCTAAACCCTAAACCCTTGAAAGCCCTCATAAACTTTCAAGAACCGAGCTGCATAAGCCGGCAGTTCCGACTCGGGAAAGCCCTTGATTCGGGCGAAGAGCGTGAGATGCTCCCGGGCGGTGAGCGTTCCTGCTCTTAAGATAGGGTTTAGGGTTTAGGGGGCTTTAGAATTTTATGACTTTAGGAGTTAAGGTTTAGGGATCGAGTGGTTTTAGTACGGATTAGGGTTAGCGTCCCTGCGCTTAAGATTTGGGGCTTCTGGCATTTAGGGAGCTGGGGATTTACGGTATAGGGATTTAGTGGCTTTAGGGTTCCGGGTTTAGGGGTTTGGGATGAGCGTCCCTGCTCTTAAGGCTTACAAGTTTAGGGCTTAGGGGTTTAAGGCTTTAAGGCTTTAGAGTTTTAGGGTTTAGGGATCTCGGGTCTGGGGTTGTGGGTATTAAGGTTTCAGGGCTTAGGGTTTTAGGGTTTAGGGTCCTTGCTCGGAGGCTGTTTAGTGACGTCTGTTTCTTTCACTACGTTAAACTGTGTTAGTAAGGCTTGACAGTTGACTTGACGTTCTGTTGTTTGATGTAGACATGTTGTTACAAGCTGACTGGGGTGCTACGGTTTAGTTTCTAGTGTTAATGTGGTTGTAAACGACGTTAGGGTTCAGTGTTAGTGTTTAGGGTTTTTGTTGGCTTGTATAGCAATGTACACGTTTACACGGTTTTGGCGCGTTGGATTTGGGGTTTGCTTAGGGCTTCGTCGGGCACGTAATCGCTTTGAACGCCTCTTCAGGGTCTGGGGTTACTAAACCGGGACAATATACCTTTAAGGGTACCTTTAAGGGTTCCTTTAAGAATTCCTTTAAGGGTTCTATAAGGGTCCTGAAAGGGTTCCTTTAACGGGGTCTTCTCGGGTTTTGTAACGGGTTTCTCAGGATGCTCGAAGGCTTGTTTTTTCGGTGACATGCCAGAAACAAAAAGGTGAAACATCAGGGGCCTAGCAGGACTTGCGGCGTTTAGGGTTTAGCGTTTAGGCCTGACGAAATCCTCGCTGATCTTCGCCCCTCTGCCATCTACTCAAGTGAGCTGCGTGAGCCCTCTTGCAAAATGGGCCTTACTTGCTTGGAGGCTTGGCGTGAGGGCGCTCAAAGCGGAACCTGTTGCCGCTTAGCTTGACCTTGCAAAGCAGAGAAGAGCTTCCACTAAGGCTTCCCCTAAACCCTCATCGGAGGCCTCAGAAGCTGGGATGAAGGTAAGTAGGATTACGGTTTAGGGTTTAGGGTTTAGGGTTTAGGGTTTAGGGTTTAGGGTTTAGGGTTTAGGGAGAACTCTCATTCTAGGATTACCCCACCTACCTTCAGGGGCTTAGGATGAAAGCTTCCCCCAACACATGGCGGGAGGGCCGATCAGGGCATCGAACTGCGGGCAGTAGCCAATCAACCGCCTCACCTCCCAACCGTGTGTGGGGGGGTCTTGAACTTAGGGTTAAGGGTTTAAGGGTTTAGGGTTTAGAGCTTCTGGGTCAATGATCAAAATAAGGTTGTTGGTGTATATCAAAAATACAAGTAATATCAGGAATCCTGCAGAAGAGTATGGGCAGTTGGCCCTGAAACTTAGCTGAAGCATGTAGACACCCATCATGGGAGGCCGACGGTGCTGTGCTTGGGGGGGTCTCCGTAGGCTCGTGGGTACCTCCTTGTGAGGCCTAATAGGTGTTAAAAACCACTTAAAAAAACACACACAAACCCTAAGCCACAAAAACACCCTATACGCCCTAAACCCTATCTCAAGCCCAAACCCTAAACCCTAAACCCTACATAAACGCTGAACCCCAAACTGTCATGCCCGGCGATGGTCCCGGCTGGCATCTTTAGGTTTCTGGGTCGAGGGTCAGGGTTCGGCTAAAGCCTAGGGGTTTAAAGGTTTAGGGGTTCCGGGTTTATGTCCTACGGCTGGTGACGCGAATCCTGCACTAACCATAATTAAGGAATATACCTTAATTCCCAGAGTGTAGGAAGGTAGTGCAGGATTTATATCCCTAAACCCCAAACCGTTAACCCTAAACCCTTAGGTTAGGGTTCAAGGATCTATGTAAACCCTAAACCCTTAACCCTAAACCTTTAGTTTAGGGTTGAAGGATCTATATCATGAACCGTAGGGCTCTGGCCCCGGTCACCCTAAAACCACGGCAGGGCGCTTGGTTCTGCTGCGTCTTGATGTCGAAACCACCGATCGTGGCATCTCCGCTGGTGCAGAGCTCCTCACCAGTCAGCATTTTCCTGAGAAGGGTTCTTGATTGAGCTCAAGGCTCCAATGATAAAGGATTTCTACAGGGTTGTGTGCGGCTCCGCGTTTGGGGGTGCAGGGTTGTGGGGTTGTGGGGTTTTCTGTGTGTAGGGTGCATAGGGGTTTGGGGCTCCCACGGGCCAGAAGCCTGGTGATTTCCAAAGTTCACGCCCTGAGAGTAGCCACGAAGGTAGGTCTTCAAAGGGGATCCTAAACCCTAAACCCTAAACCACTAAAACCTTAAACCCTAAAGCCTTAAACCCTAAAACCTTAAACCCTAGACCCCAAACCCTAAACCCTAAACCCTAAAACCTTAAACCCTAAAACCCTAAAACCCTAAACCCTAAACCCAGGCTCCTTCTTAAGCTGGGGTTCGGCCCCAGTTCCTGTGGGTCTCCTGATTTTAGGAAGCGTCCTCCCCATGGTCTTTTTGTTTTAGGGTTAGGGTTTAGGGTTTAGGGTTTAGGGTTTAGGGTTTAGGGTTTAGGGTTTAGGGTTCAAGGACCTTTAGACCAGCTGCGCCATGTAAAATAGGGGCCTTAATTATTTGAATAGTGGTTTGGGGGCTCCTTTATAGTATACTTATCATGAGGAGCCCTAAGGAAGAACATTGGTAATGATGTAGGCTTCTACAAGCAAACTCGGGTTCACTTTTAAAAGGCTCTATACGGACATTTCGACCAACATCGCCATCTACACGTCGATCGCAAGATCAAGATGAGGCAGGCATCATGGTGGTCGTCTTGCCGGCGCCGTTGAGACCCAAGAACCTCGAAATTCACACACACGCACAAAAAAGGGTCCTAAGTACCTACGATGGGTTCCTCTAAGGGCTTTAAGTAGGGTCCGTTCAAGGCCTCTTAAGTATGGTAGAATGTAGGGTTTCTATACTAAGGATTACTATTATGATTTGGGGAAGTATCCCCCATAACAGTACCTGGGGCCCTTTGGGACAAGGGAGAACGACGTGCGGTACAAGACTCTGAGGCGCAGGTTCAGGCTTTGCTGATTGCGCGAGCGGCTGGCACTTTGGAGTTCGGAGGCTTGGGCCATAGTAAATTAGAATATGACACAATGTAACATAGTCTAAAGTCTATTATATACTGTTCTATTGAATTATATCATACTATGCTGTTGCGCCAACAGAGTCAGTGCACGGCCGCAATCTGGGAGAACTTCTTGACACAAGCGTCTGGACCACATCTGCTGGTAAGTCTCAACACGAACTCTCACCAAGCTCATCCTCTAAGATAGTTAGGTGCCTTGCTACTTGGAATAAGCCTTCGGGGTACCCTAAACCCTAAACGCTAAAGCCCTAAACCCTAAACCCTAAAGCCCTAAACCCTAAAGCCCTAAACCCTAAAAAATGCTATAACCATAATAAGGAGCTCCCGAAAACAGCTCCTAAACCCTAAAGCATGCTATAACCATAATAAGGAGCTCCCCAAAATAGCTCCCTGGCCGAGGGGCCCCAAGCACTCTCCTTCTGGGATTCCGAAGTAAAGGTCCTGCGGTCAGGCAGGGGGGATGCTTGGGCTGGGTTTAGGCCAGTTTAGGGTTTAGGGCATAGGAGCTTAAGGTTTTAGGGGTTTGGGTTTATGGTTTAGGGGCTGAGGGGTTTTGGGGTTAGGTTTAGGAGTTTAGGGTTTCCGTAAAACCCAATGTAACTACGAAACTCTGTAATGTATAACCCTGTAATATGTAACCCTCCACTAACCTTCTCTAAACTCTACCAACCACCTAGGAAGTCCTGACCAGAAACCTAGATTGCGGAACACCGGAACCCTCTACTATGGAACTTTCTGCTACGGAACTCCAGAACAACTTTCCTTTTCCCGAAGCTATACAGAATCAGAACCCTTTACTGAGGAAATGTATGATATGAACCCGTATCATAACTTCCGCAAACCCCAAACCCTATATGGAACCACTTCCCCTGGAACACTATCCTCTGCAACCTCATAATCACTTCCCAAAGCCCTAAACCTTTAACCCTATAAGATGGACCCCTGGAAAGCATCGTCCCGAATCTGTCTCAAATCTTCAAGAATACCTGTAAACAACAAAGAACCCCATTATGCAGAAGCCTGCAAGTATGCAATCCTGTTCCCTCGGCCCTCTTCGCTTAACCCACTCTAAACCCCATAATATCGAACCCTCTTCCCCAAACCCCAAAACCCCCAAAACCCGAAACCCTAAAACGGGAACCCTCTTCCCTAAACCCCGGACCGGGCGCCTGCACCGCCACCTTCGGCCCAGCTCGCCGGCGGCTCGGGAACCTTGCAAGCCCCAATGACTAGGAGTCGGGTTTGGGGTTTGGGGCTTAATGTAGGGGCCTTAATAATTACAATAGGGTTTTTGGGGCTCCTTATAATTATACTATAATCTACCCCCCCCCCCAAACCCTATTCTAATTGTTAAGGCTCCTATATTAGGGTTTAAGGTTTGGGCTTCAGGGTCTAGAGCAGGTGTTGTTGTGTTCTTGTTTAGTGGCTTATAGCGTGTTGGATAGAATATCGTTTTACACTCTGCAAGGGCTCCTATACGGTTTTGTGGGGCTTAACCAGGTTTCAGACTTGTTCAGAGAAGGGTCCGCAGGGATTTCATAGGGATGATTGCATAAGGATTTAGTAACTATTAAAGACAAGGGCCAAACAGTAGTCACTTGAATAAAACGTGAGGCCTCAGGAACATGAACTGTTGGCGCCAAAGCCCGCGGAGCAGGGGCCATACTTCTTCTCGAACCGTGCCTTTTGACTACCTGCTACCTCATCCACCTCTGTTCCCGGGCCTACTTCCTAAGAAGCCCCGATCCTTCGCATGTTGATGGACTCCACTCCTCGCCATCAGCGTGACCTCTTGGGGATGCTACTTAAAGGATCATGGGACTTAGTAATTAGGGTTATAAACAAGGTAAGTATAGTTATAATTAACTATAACTCCCATTAAGGTACTTATAACCTTACTTACTAAGTCCCATGATCCTCCAAAGTACCATCAGACAAGCAGTGTCGTCGCTTGCTGCTGGAGATTTTGTCGAAGCCGGCCGCCTGCAGCAACTGCACGACTTCAACGTGGCCGCTCTGAGATGCCAGCATTAAGACACTTCTCGCGTCAATATTGGCCAGGTCCTTGTCGGCACCGCCAAACGCTCGACTTCAATGTGGCCGCGGTCAGAACCCGAAATAGTTGGTCAAGTTCTCGTCGGCACCGGCCTCCAGCAGCAAGCGCACGACTTCACCGTGGCACCGCGGTCCGCGGTCAGATGCCATTGTCAGGGCAGTGAACCCAATACAGTCGGCCAAGTTCTTGTCGGCACCGGCGTCCAGCAACAATCGCACGATTTCAACGTGGCCGTTCTGAGATGCCAGCATGAGGGCAGTTCTCCCATCATGGTTGGCCAAGTTTTTGTCGGCACCGGCCTCCAGCAGCAACCGCAGGACTTCGACGTGGCCGTGCTGCGACGCCAGCATCACGGGACTTCTGCCATCGTCGCTGACCGTAATGTCTGGGTGCCAAGGCTGCTGCAACAGGGCCTCAACCTGCTTGCTGGTTCTGAGTCTGAGCAATCTAGATGCCTTAATGGCCTTAATGATAAGAATAGGGTTTTGGGGTATATTATACTACAAATATAATCAGGAGCCCCTCAAAAAATAGTATAGGTAACTATTCAGGCCCATCTATTATGTGAGTAAGGCTTGAGGCTCAGGCTTTGCCAAAACGAGCCTCGGAGACCAAGCCATTGAGAGCGGCAGTCGCCAGCTCTTCCGCTTGCGTCTCTGAGGTCGCCGAATATGGAAGCAAGACCAACTGCAGCTTCAGGATCGAGTCCAAGCGGGCAGAATCATCCACAGGACTGCCACAATGAAACAGTCTCTGCCTGAATCGCGGGGGCAAGCCATGCTTGCGATTCAGTTCTTGCTTTACTGTCTTTGCGTCGCTCAGCTCCTGCACATCCATGCTCGCCACCTCTTCCCCCGACAGCATCCAGCTGATGTGCAGCATTTGGGTGAAACACAGAGCTCTTCAAGGGTTCAGGGGCCTAATATAGGGGCCTCAATAATTACCAATACTATATTTTAGGAGTTCCATATTATCTGTATAGTAGAATATCCACCAAAATGCTATTTATTGCGGCCCCTATATTAAGTCTTGATAAGGTGCCGCTTCTACTGTGTAGCGTCCTCAAGCTTACTGGTTCAAGGCGTACATACTCTCGCAATGTGGCACGGTACTAACTTGCTCTGAAGCTATAATTCATGCAGGGTCAGGATCTGCGAAAACTGCTGCAGTGAAGAAGGCTTCGCAAATCGCACACACTTCTAGCTGAAACGTGTCTCGCCGAATTTTGTCGGGGGGAGGGGGGGATTGGGATCCTGCGCAAGGTCACACTCTCGCAATCCCAGCTCCAGGAATGCTACTGCAGCCCGAAACCATGGGGTTTAGGGTTTAGGGTTTAGAACGGAACCCTCAAAAGACTTCACCCGGGGATCCTCAAAACTTTCAGCTTCTAGCCGCTCACACCTCACGGAACAACTGACTCTTAAAAGCAAAGGCCCTTTACCCTTATACTATGACATATGAATCCCTGCATAGTATATATATATATATATATGAGCCCTAAACCCTTTTAGGGATCTTTGCGTCCTGAAAGTAAGACGAGGTACACCTTGCGCAGGCCACGAAGGACCACCTTTGTGGCTCCAAGAGGTCGGTCAGAGTGTGGGGGTTCAGGATTTCCCAGAGAACCCAATACCCCTTAATTCAGGAATATGCCTTAAATTATAATGTCCTTAATATTTTGATTTAAGGTATATTCCTTAACTAACTGGTATTGGGTTCTCTGGGTTAGGGATTCGGGTGTTAGGGTTAAGAGTTTAGGGCTTTAGGGGTTAAGGGCTGTGGGTTTAGGATGTCGGGAGGATGGTTAAGAGCGCAGGGATTTAGGGTTTTAGGGCTGAGAGCTTTGGGTTTAGGGTTCGGGTTTCCGCTATGGTTGAGAGTGTAGGATTTATGGGGCTTGTGAAACCCAAAGATATGTCTTCTTTGCCAGAGCCGCCGCGTAGCTGTGCCACCAGGCACAAATCGAGAAGTGTACAGCTGCTACGACGTTTGGTTGGGTTTTGGCTCAAGGCACACGAGTTCGCTATGTTCTGTGGAGTGAAAAGGTGCCGATGCCCTTCTTAGTTTCACATTGGTAGCGGAGCCTCGGGGCCGTTCCCGGGGTTCATGTCGTTCCTGGCACTGTGTGTCAACATCCTTGTCTATGTCACCGACCTTTGCGAACTTCAGAAAATCCTTCTGCCGTTAGACCGTGCTCTACGGTGGAGATCTTGTGGTTTGGCGCCGTCGTGCGCTACTCGGTCATCTCTGCGTTTAGACCGTGCTCTGCGTTGGAGATCTTGTGGTTTGGCGCCGTCGTGCGCTGAGGCGTCATCTCCGTCTTTAGATTGTGCTCTGAGGCGGCGATCTTGTGGTTTGGCACGGTCGAGTGCTACTTGTTCTTCTTCGTCTTTAGATTGTGCTCTGAGGCGGAGATCTTGTGGTGTGGCTGCATTGTGTGCTGCTGTCACTTTCTATGCAACTACGTGCTCAACAAAGGTGTCCTCTTTGCGAGCTTCTTTTAGAACGGCCTCCGCGGCATCCTCGCTTTCTGCAGTACGACCATCGCGTTGGCCAACGTTGTCTCTGACGATGTTGTCCATACCAGCATCCTCCCAAAGTGTGCGGTCGAGGTTCTCAGCGTGTACGTGCACATCCTCTACAAGTACATCTTCAACGGCAACAGCTTTGCCCACTGAAACATCTGCACTGAGATTCACCTTCAACAGTTTGGTGCGCGGCTACACTCTCTATAACGACATGCTCTATGACGGAATCTGTTCAAGTAGCTTCAACTTCTGCCGCGACGTCTTGTGCAACCGCTTTCTGTACGACGATGTTGTGCACGGCTACCCGCTCTATGGCATCACTTTGGGCGACGGCGTCCTCCGCGGCAACATCTTCTTCTACCACGTCATCTACATCAACATTGCTGGCGACCACTACTGCTACATCCACATCATCCATTAACGCGTCCTTTGCATCAACATGTTCGCCGACCACCTCTACATCAACATTGGCGACGACCACCTCCCCTACATCACCGTTGCTGGCAACCACACCTTCTACATCCACATCGTCGACTAGGGCGTCCTCTGCATCAACATGTTCGTCCAGCACCTCTACATCGACATCATCGACTACCCCGTCCTCTACATCAGACTTCGGCGTCTACAGCAACGTCCTCATTTACAAGTGTGTCCTCCGCAGCAAAGTCCACAGTGGCCAGAATACTGCCAAAATCACCACACCCGCATCTTATGCTGCAAGTTATTGTGGAAGAGTGCCATGTGCCACAACATCCTCTACCACCACATGCTGCACGACCACGTGGTCCGCAGCTAAGACCACATTTGTTGTTACGTTCTGCGACCACAACTTCGTATCTTCTACGTGGGTGCCATCGCCATGGCAGTCTTGCCGTACTACAGTGGCTTTGTGATCAGCGTCAACGGTCTGGCCAAGTTAGTGGATGCTTCTTAGTACCACAGTGGCATCAACGCCGTCACTGGCGATGA
>CAJNDV010025435.1:0-13109 GCA_905221635.1 Symbiodinium sp. CCMP2456 | reverse complement strand
ACCCTAAACCCGAGACCCTAAACAACCACCGCAAGCCAGCGCAAAAGTTGCTGAGGCCGAGCAGCCTTGCCTACTGCAGGGGCCTTCATGATTAGAATAAGTTCTGGACTCCCTTCTACTATACCTAGAAAAAGAAGCCCTGAGGAATAACATTGGCACTTATTTAAGCTTCTACGTTACCCCTAATACCCGAAACTCGAAACCCGAAAGCCCCCAGCCCTAAACCCCAAAAGCAAACCCTAAACCCGAAACCCTAAACCCTAAACCCTAAGCCCTAAACCCTAAACCCTAAAAGCAAACCCTTGCATCGAACGGAATTCTGAAACGAGCCAATCCCAGGCCCTAGGAGCCGAATCCCAAGCCCAGCATGGGGGCCTTAATAAATAGAATTCCGGTTTGGGGTTTAGGGTTCAGGGTCTAGGGTTTAGGGGTTTAGGGTTTAGGGTTTAGGGTTTAGGTTTTGGGGTTTAGGGTTTAGGGTTTAGGTGTAAATATCCTTTAAGGAGTTTTTCGGGAATGGCTTTAGCAACAAAATCCGACCCCTGAAACAATACCATGATCACAATGACCCTACGCATCCCTACACTACATGTACAGGTGGGGCTGATTGTCCTGCAGGGCCAGGGACGTCAGCGCGCCGTGGTGTGATCCACAAGTCTGTTCGGAAGCTGTTCAAGGCTTGTTCCCTAGGGGGCCCATACGTACTATCACTACGGGTTTAGGGTTTAGTACTGTCACTGAGTTGGGTCCCCAAAGCCATAATAAAGATGGTCTCTCGAGGCCAATTCCCGAATGGTAGCGTGCTCTAGGCTCGATGAAACAATCCCTAAACCCTAAACCCTCAAACCCTAAACCCTAAACCCTAAACCCTAAACCCTAAACCCTAAACCCCTAAACCTTCAATCCGAGGCACATGGGCAGTGCGTCCCTGACTGTGGAGTTCCAAAACAAATCCACCTGGAGGCGATTGTTCCTGAGCTCCGGCATGTGCGGTTTAGGGTTTAGGGTTTTGCATGAAATCTTCAGGTGTCGGATTTCGGCTTGGGTTTAGGGTTTAGGGTTTAGGGTTTAGGGTTTAGGGTTTAGGGTTTAGGGTTTAGGAATTCGGGATCAGGCTTCATCCGAATTTAACAAACCCTTAGCCGACAAAGCCAAAGATCAGCTGGCCCAAGGGAACGGAGGTGCCGCCGGGAACCGAGGCCTCTCAAGACATAGTCTGCAGCTGAAGCTGAGAATTGGATGAAAGGTCAGCTGAGAGATTAGGTCGGAGAAGGATCCCTAATATATATATATATATATATATGTACACACATACATATATATATATATATATTTGATTTATTTATTTGTATTTATAGATATAAGGACGGTTATTTTGGGATTACCCCACCTACCTTCTCCATCCCAGCCTTGGAGGGTTTTGGGGCGTAGGCTTAGCGTTGAAGCTGAGAGTGCAAGGTTTAGGATGTAGGGAACCCTAAACCTTAAACCCCTAAGTCCTAAACCCCTAAACCTAAACCCTACGCCCTAAACCCTAAACCCGCTAAACCTAAACCCTAAACCCTGGGACGATGCTGCCGTGCACAGTGCACATGCCCGGTTACAACTTCAGGGCTGCAGTCGTCAAGAAGAGCGCAAAGCCAAAATTTCAATAGGGCCTAGGGTTTAGGGTTTAGGGCTTAAAGACAAAATCGGTAATTATTCAGGCTTCTACAGAAACCATGACCCAGATGTCCAGGGTGGCTTGGCCCAAGCTCCCTCACTCGTCTGCAGACCAGTAGTCCTTGACCGCCACCCTAAACCCTAAACCCTGAACCCCTAAGCCCGAAACCCTTAGACCCTGAACCCTAACCCCAGTCTTCAACGGAGGTGCAGTGCCCCAAGCACTCCGCATCATTCTAACTTCTCCGAGTTGAAGCTCGATGGCTTAAGGCGAAGATTTCGGGTGTAGGGTTTAGGTGCCTTCTGCACTAGATAGACTAGTGACTAGTATTCCCTAGATTTCCTTCTTATACTATTACACGGCTCTAACCCATACAAGAGTCGAACCTAGAACCTTAGATTACAAACTCAGGCCCTGAGATTATAGTACAGACGTGTTCCATCTCAATCGTCAGCTCTAGCGACTACGTCCTCTTCCCGGCCTCCTCCCCCCAAAGAGTTCCGACCGGGACAGTGAGCGCCCTGGCGGCAGAGAAGCTTCGCAAAGAAGGTCCGAAAGTGCTATATACGAGCCTCAATGTTCTTTAGATATTATATAGATATAGATATAGATATAGTAGATACAGATATAGACATATTATAAATACATATATACTACAAACTATATAGGACTGTATGTACGACAATTATTTGTCAGCATTCCGAACCCGAAATTGCACCCACTGAATCTCTCCCGCTGGGTCACGTCGGTCCGGTGACTTTGCCAGGCTCGCTGAAGCCAGCTACTGTGTACCCTCCAACCTCAGTCAAAGGAATCGAACTCGTGTGCTGTAAGTTAGGGCAGGGCTTATGGGGTTCAGGGTGTAGGGTGCTTTAAGTCAGGGTTTAGGGTTTACGATTTAGGGAGTGCTTTCGATAGAAAGCTAGACACAGATCGACTTGTGCGTGGGCCAGAACTCTTTGCACGCATCAATGGCAACCTTCGAGCACTATAGCCGCAAGTAATATAGGGGCCTTAATATTCGAATTGGGTTTTGGGCGGGGCCCCTTGAAAATTAACCAAAAATACGGAACCTCCCAAAAAAGTATTGGTAATTTGGGGCCCCTACGTTATGGTCCTGTGAAGTACGTCGGGAACCTCCTGGAAGCTAGCATCTTTCCACACCGGCGGGGTCTCACGAAACTTGCTTTGAACTTTACCCTCCAGCTTGCCCTAAACCCGAAACCCTACCCGTACCCTGAACTGTAGGGTTTAGGGTTTAAAGTTTAGGGTTCTCATCCTAAACCCGACAACCAACACCTGTATAGATCCCTGAAAAGGAACTCTCAAGAACAAACCCTAAACCCTAAACCCTAAACCCTAAACCCAAATGCTGCAACAACCAAGGCTGGAGCTGTCTTCGTTGCGTTCGGCTGAGACCAATCCTCGGTCTTTAGGGATTTTTAGGGTTTAGGGTTTAGGGATTTTTAGGGTTTAGGTTCAGGGTTTAGGGTTTAGGGTTTAGGGTTCAGGGTTCAGGGTTTAGGGTTTAGGGTTTAGGGTTTAAGGTTTAGGGTTTAGGGTTTAGGGTTTAGGGGCCTGGGTGTGTAGTAGGCCTTAGGGATGACAGAGTAGGGCCTTTTCGGCTTGGGATTCAAGGGGTTTGGGGACTTGAACAAAGCAAGGCTAAACCCCAAACCCCAAAACCCCGAAACCCAAACTAGCCTAAGCCCCAGACCCTAAATACCCTACAAAGCCCTACAAACCCTAAAACCCCGAAAACCCAAACTAGCCTGAGCCCTAAACCCTAAAATACCCTACAAAACCCTAAAACCCCGAAAAAACAAACTAGCCTAAGCCCTAAACCCTAAAACCCTATAAAACCCAAGAAACCCTAAAGAACCCAAAACCCACTTTGCTGTAGGTTCTTACTATAAGCCCTAATATGGGATTTATAGGGGCCCTACAAAAAGTAGGTTTTGGGTTCTTAAGATAGTGTTTAAAACCCTGCAAGGGATCTTGGTCCTGCTTCGAGTTGGGAGCTTGAACCTGAAGGGAACCTGTGGTACGAGCCGGAGAAATTCGGTTTAAGGCTTAGGGCTTTTAAGGCCTAGGGTCTTTAGGGTTTTCGGTTTAGGGTTTAGGGTTTAGGCTTTCTAGGGTTTAGGGTTGAAGCTTTAGGTGCTCTTCCATGAAACCTTAAGTGAGACTTCCCTTAAAGGGTTCCTCAAAGAGGTCTATAGGGATTAGGGTTGAGGGTCTACTTGTTCCTCAAAGGGATCTGTAGGGTTTGCGTACGTTTATTCGTATCTTGATTGGAGGTAGAACTGGATATAACTATAGCTACCTTATTTACTACCCTAATTACTAAGTCCCACGATCCTCTAGTAGGGTGCCGAGTATACCGGTATGGGTTAGGGTTCAGGTCCCGGTACGAACTACTCAAGCCCGCTAGGCCCTTAAAACGCTCATGGAACCCGCCTAGTAGGAACCCTTTAAAGGAACCCTCAACAACTAAAGTAAAGGAACCTATATCTCTCTATTGAGGCACCTATATGCTCAGAACTCCGAGCATGAAGTGCTACTCGGATGGCCTCAGGCTCGGCAGTCCAGCGTCACATTCGGATTTTTGAGCGTTGGGGATTTAGGGAGTGGTATTAGGGCATTGGGGTGTCGGGTTTAGGGTTTAGAGTTTCGGGTTTAGGGTTTAGGGTTTGGTTTGGGGCGTTAAGCCATCTGGAGTTTCGGTCCCTTGAATTTATGTGCCTTCCTTTTACGCCCTGTCAGAGACTCAAGATCTGTGGCTCCCAAAACCGGCACCCAGCATTTCGCAAATCGACCATGTAACTGCTACATCCCTGAAACCTTAAATCTCTAAATGCTACAGCCTTCCTTACATCAAGCCTCTGCAACCCCACACCTCAAACTCTAACCCCGAAGCCGAACCTCACCCCTGCACAACCCCACAGCGAAATGCCCCCTCGTAAGGTCTTGAAAACAGAAGCCTGGAAAACTACGGTACTAACATGCATTCCTTGGGGTTCCTTCGTAGTATGAATGTACCCTAAGACACACCGAAGCCCCAGTCTAGCTGTTCTGAGGCACCGATAGACTCACGATTCAGGCCCCTCTCACAGGAACCCTTTGTACCCAGACCCCCCCAAAGGATCGAGCAGGTAGATCTTCGAATTTGGGACCATACTACTAAAGGGCGTAAACCCCGAAACCAAAACCTTAAACCCTAAACTCCTAAACCCCAAACCCTTATCCTTTGGAGGGATCTGAGAGCAAGGCAGGGACATTGACGAAACGAAGGGCGGCCCAGCGTTCTGTGCCGTTGTTGCGGTAGTAGCCTAGGAGTCGGGGTCCAGGATCAGATCGTGGGGGGTTCCACACCCTAAAACCCGAAGTTGCAGTCAGGATCCTACTACTTAGGAAGGCGTGCTGGAGTTAGGATCTCGTCTCTTCTGCCTTTTCGCCTGGGGGCTGACTGAAACTGAACAACAAGCACTCGCAAGAACTGCGGAGACCCAGACCCGCTGGAGGATCCAAAACGTGGATCCCTTCAAGGGCTTCCTGCAAAGTACACTTTAGTAGTGGTTTAGGGTTTAGGGTTTAGGGTTTAGGGTATAGGGCAGCAAATTAGGGGATCGACTTTTTGGATCTTTCGCGTGGTATGGCAAGTAAATCGGAATAATTACTAAACCCCTAAACCCAAAGCCCTAAGCCTAAACTCTACACCGTAAAACCAGAGGCTCGAATCAGCCCCAAGCTAAGAATCGTGATGTAGGCGTCTTAATACGCAGATACAGGGTTTGGAGCTCCTTCAAAGCGTAACCTTCAGGCTCCAGAAATTTATACTACTACGATGGAATTCAGTCCCAAAAGACCATCCCATGCTATGGTTTCGGGGACCTGATTCCATCATGGTAGTATGTATGGAGCCTCTGGAAAAGGTGCTAAGGAACCCTGCGGAATAATGTATAAAATTATTTGGGGGTTTCCGAAAATAGGGGACCTTAAAAACGAACCCTGAAAAGTATAATCCTGATTATAAGGACCCAAGCAAAAGGTGCTCCATATTTTCGGAAACCCCCATTTCGGCGTCTGTAACAGGCCACCGTCCTCCTGACGCAGAAACCATTCGGCGATTCGGGCAGTCACAGCTGACCCTAAACCCTAAACCCTATGAAGAATAAGCCCTAAACCCTAGACCCGAAACCCTATGAAGAATAAGCCCTAAACCCTAAACCGTGCAAACATGCCGAAACGCCATATTCCGGGCTCCCGTGAAGCTTCTCAAAATTCCCGAGCTTCCAAAATCCTGGAAAAAAGGGATATACCTCAAACCCTGTTAGGCGCCCTACTACAAGAAGTTCGGGTCTATTCCTTGCTTAAGGGATCTTATACCTTAAACACTATTAGGCGTCCTACTGCAAGAAGTTAAAGTCCATTCCTTAATTAAAGGATCTTAGACCTTAAACCCTATAAGGCGCCCTACTACAAGCAGTTAAAGTCTATTCCCTCATTAAAGAGTCTTATACCTTAAACACTATTGAGCGCCCTATAAGAAGTTAAGGTCTATTCCTTCATTGAGGGATCTTATGCCTTAAACCCTATTGGGCGTCCTACCACAAGAAGTTAAGGTCCTTTTCTTAATTAAGGGATCATATACCTTAAACCCTCGTAGGCGCCCTAGTACAAGAAGTTAAGGTGTATTACCTCACTAAAGGATCTTATACCTTAAACCCTACTAGGCGTCCTACCGAACAAGTTAAGATCTATTCCTTCGGCGTCCTACTAGAAGAAGTTAAGGTCTATTCCTTAATTCAGTAAGGGATCTTAAACCTTAAACCCTATTCAGCCACGGTTTAGGGCTTAGGGTTTAGGGTTTAGGGTTTAGGGTTCATTCGGCGTCCGACTAGAAGAAGTCAAGGGTTTCGGGTCCCTAAACGCTATTCTTTAAAGGGGTCTTGTACCGTAGTCTCCAGGAGCGGAGGCCCCGAAAGCAGCCACTAAGCTTTGGAGCCCCTGAACCCGAAACCCCTTTAGGGTTTAGGGTTTAGGGTTTAGGGACTAAACCCCTAAACCCTGAACAGTAAACCCCTAAACCCTAAACCCTAAACTCCAAACTCCTAAGCCTTCTCAGCTGAGCCTCTCTGAGGGCTCCTTCAAAAACATGATTATAATGAGTCTAATGACTTACAGCTCTTCCTTCAACCAGAGTTGCAACATGCAGGGTTTAGGGTTTAGGGTTTAGGGTTTAGGGGTTTAGGGGTTTAGGGTTCAGGGTTTGGGGTTTAGGGGTTTAGGTGCTTAGGGGTTTGGATTTGGGCTTGAGAGTTTAGGCTTTAGGGTTTAGCTCTCCAGGTCTACAGAGAAACTACGGAAAAGCGTCCATGTTCACAAAGCACCACAACCACTGCAGGCAGGGCGCCGCTTTGCAAGAGGTCGCTGAAGTCCGTAGCGTTCATGGATGCCCCCACCTAACATGGACATGGGTTCACGCATCGGGGCGCAAACCCGAAACCCTGAACCCTATAAACCCTGAGCCCTAAACCCGATAAGCCCTGGACCCTAAACCCCATGAACCCTGAACCCTCAACCCGAAACCCTAAACCCTATAAGCCCTGAGCCCCAATCAACCCCAAACGGCATAGGTCGAAATCGAAGGAATGCCTTGAGCAACACACCTCGGGGTCTTCTGACTTCCCCCAAAGCCCGAAATCCCCAACCCTAAAGCCCTAAACCCAAAAAACCCTGAACCCTAAACCCCTAAACCCCTAAACCCTAAACCCGAAACCCCTAAACCCTAAACAACGAAAACCCTAACACCTCAAACTTCGAAGCCTGAGCCCCCCCCCCCCCAGCTTTCGGCAGCTCATTTTGCGCCTGTTGCCGCCTTGAGGACCCTCCACGTCTCGGCTCCGCCGCTGTCCGAGGACCCCCAAAAAGGCGTCGTGGAAAAGTTTGGGGCAATGCTCAGGGCCCCCCAACTTCCGTTTTTTGCTTGGAAGTGAAGGAGGCTCCTGATGCATGCCATAAGAAGGGTTTAGGGTTTAGGGTTTAGGGTTTAGGGTTTAGGGTTTAGGGCTTAGGGTAGGCCCCCAGGTTCCACCTTAGGAAGCTCAAAACCGAACTGGCCTCCGTCGCGCCATCACCGGGAGGCTCCACTGCAGGTTTGGGGGTGTAGGGTTTATAGGGCTTCGGGTAACTTGGGGTTCTGGGGATGTAGGATTTATAGGGCTTCGGGTTACTTAGGGTGGATTTAGGGCTTCGGGTAACTTAACCCTAAACCCTAAACCCTGAACCCTAAACCCTAAACCCTAAACCCTAAACCCTAAACCCTAAACCCTTAGGGTTCTGGGGATGTAGGATCTAGGGCTTAGGGTAACTTAGGGTTCTGCACTGCTGCTCAAGACTTGATCATCTTCATCTTGGCTGCGCTGAGTCAAGCTGCCAAGCACTAACAGGGATGGCGTGACAAAGCAACTTCCTCCTTGAGCAGAAAGGAACAGCTGAAGCTGCAATAACGAAAGAGAGGCCATCCAGGCACTCCCTATTAAATGGCTGCCATCAGGGTGGGAAGGCACACGGCAGCAATGTCAACATAATTACCACAAACTGTCAGCGCAGTGAAGAGTTTACCTATATCGATGGCCCTGGTGCTAGCAAGGACTTCGGTACTCGAAGCCACAACGCAAAATCTCAATTCCTGAGCCTTTCTGGTGCAATGACTTATGACACATGCGTCGACTGTCTTCTTGGATCAGAACAAGACCATAAAAGAAGTTGTGGAATCAGATGGCAGGGAGAGATCCAGAACATGCTGTCGGAAGGCCCTCTCAATCCCCACCCAGACATCCGCAGCTCAACACAAAACGGTATACTCCTCAACTAAGAGGAGCTTCGCAAAATTTCGAACATAAATAAACACGACAGAGGCTCTCGAAGAACTCTAAAGGAATGCAGGGCCAGAATAGGGCTCAGGGTTGAAGATTGACGGTTTAGGGCTTTAGGGTTTAAGGTTTAGGTTTAGGGTTGGTTCAAGGTTTCGGGTCTTACGGTTCACGGTTTCGGGCTTTTGGGCTTAAGGACGCTTTGGGCCATGGGCTGCAGATTCCGGCCCCTGCATATTCATACGCTTGCGCGTCGTGTATGTAGCCAGTAACTCTCAAGCATAACCGACTCATAACCTAGGTGGTACGTATATGACTGGTGGCTTTTGCTGGAAAGCACACCTGCTTTGAAGCACACGAATGCATGAACTAACCCTGCTACGGTCTTACCAAACCAAACAAGCAACTACGAAGAAGAGACACATACCAAACCAAACAAGCAACTACGAAGAAGAGACACAGCTCTCGCAGCAAAAGGGCTTCTGAGTGATGGATGTGTCCATCCTCCCATTCAGGAAGATCACTGACGAATGCTGGTCCGGCTTGTGGTCGATGATCAATGCGTGCCTGAAGAGCTTCCTTCAAAGCTGCACCGGTATCAGCTACTCAGATCTTCCAATACCTCTTAATTCAGGTATATACGTTAAGTGCTAATAGGATCACTAACATGATATTCCTGGGTTTAGGGGTTTAGGGTTTAGGGTAAATTGGAAGGTCCCGGTAAGTTTGTCCCTCCCACAGAAGCTGTCGTCCATTCTGCGCCCAGCCGACTTTGCACTGTGATTTGTTCCAGCTAACACAAGGACTGATAGAGGGCCCTTAATAATTGACGGCGTTCCGTCCTGTTATAATTGGCGGTTCATCGTATAACAGACCCCCAAACCCTATTGTAAATATTCAGGCCCCTATTCCCTATATCACCTAAACCCTAAAGGAAGCCTGCATTCAAGAGCCTTGCTGCCAACAGGAGTCTACTAAAAACATACGTGGGGCCCATTGCCGGTGATTGATGTCGCGCGCAATAAACATAAAAAGACTGGGTTTCATGGCATACTTCAGTATGCTTGAGACCCTAAACCCCTAAACCCTAAACCCTAAACCCTAAACCCTAAATTTCTGACACCCCAAGCCGAATCGGTCGTCTGACAAATCTCAGGACGCGGCTTGGCCCCGAATTACTCAGGAACTGATATGAGAAGAGGCTTCATGACGGTTTAGGGTTTAGGGTTTAGGGTTAGCCACACCCACGGAGATTCCTAAGGAGTTGTATCCCCAGTCACGAAAGCCGCACTATAAAACCTAGCCTACATTGCTGACCACTCACCAGAAACCCCAAGCCCTAAACTCTACTCTTCATTGCTAAGCATTCACTATAATCCCTTCCTTCACCCTAAACCCTACACTACGTTGCAGGGCTTTCCTTGCGGAGTAACTCGGAGTCAGTCGATTCCATCATGCAGGCGGTGAGACTCACAGAGTAGTGCCCTCAAAGAGGCTGTGGCTGACCAGAAATCGACGGGAAACGAAGCAAGATCAGTTTAGGGTTTAGGGTTTAGGGTTTAGGGTTTAGGGTATAGCGGGTACAGCGTTTAGGGTCCAGCATGGTCGACATATCATGCGGTAGCCCGGTCACACAGCCTGCATCAGTAGAGTTTAACCTCTCGGCCAACCCCACAGATCAAGACATTGACGACAGCTGAACTGCGGGTTGTGCGGTCATGACCCTTCAAAACCCAAAGAAACGAAGATGAGACACCCCTTGGCTAAACTCGACGGCACCACTGTCGCAAGATGCAAGTGAAACTCGTGCAGCTACACAGCTAAACCCTAAACCAAAACCCTAAACCGCGGACCCTCCACCCTCGACCCTAAACCCTAAAGCTGTGAAGCAGTCCATGCAAGCTTGAATCTCATGCTCTTGGTCGGACTTTCGCTGGAGACCTTGCCCGCACCTCTCATGCTATCAGACGTATGATTCCAAGTAGACCCCAAACCCTAAACACTAAATTCTAAACCCTAAACCCTAAATCCTAAACCCTAAACTGTGGGCATTGTCGAAACCTCCAAGCCTCAAAAGCATCAAGACCTGACCATCATCTCCCCCGTCCATACCCCTAGGTGGTTAAGGACGATTCTACGGTAGATGATAAAAGTGCTATGGTATATTCCTCATAATGGGTAATGCAGGATTTTTTATCATCAACCGTAATAACCTGTGGTTCTAATCGTCATCACCTCTCATAGGAACCCCCTTTAAAATCCCTACGAGGTTAAGGACGATTTCAGTAGTCCTGACATCTAGTACCCCTATGAAAACCTATGCTTAAATATCGTCCCCCCACAATAACCCTTATAGTGACCCTTTTCAGTACCGTTGGGTGGATTTGGCCCTAAACCCTAAACCCTAAACCCTAAACCCTAAACCCTAAACCCTAAACCCTAAACCCTAAACCCTAAACCCTAAACCCTAAACCGATTGTGGGCGTGGCCGGGCCAGGGTTCGCTGAGCCCTGCCGGCCTCCAGCAGCCAACGCCAGGATCCACTAATCTTGGGGGCCTTGGGGTCCAATATACTATGAACACAGTTTAGGGTTTAGGGTTTAGGGTTTAGGGTTTAGGGTTTAGGGTTTAGGGTTTAGGGTTTAGGGTTTAGGGCAATAAGAAACCCTGGGAAAAGTAGGCCTTGGGGTCCAATATACTATGAACACAATAAGAAACCCTGGGAAAAGTAGTACTCACTATGTAAGACCCTACACTGGCAGCACCAGCAGCAGGATACATCCCTCCGATCTCTCGAAACTTTCATCTTGGGCTTGACTCAGTCGGACTACATCGCCGCCATAGTTTTGGGGAAAAGGTTGATGGCATCTCAGCAAATCGGTCGGCAAACTGAACACACGGAGGGATGGGCCGTCGACTATGCCGCGAGCTCATGCAACCAGCATTGCAACTACTCAATACTTGGGCAAGAAGGCCCGCAAGTCTTTATCACGCTGCTTCTCACGCGACCGCTTTACCGCTGTCGCTGTCGGGTCACGAAACGGCACCTTCTCGCCGAAACACCTGGATTGTCGCACTGGGAAGCTAAGCCGAATCAGAAAAATTGGGACCCCAATACAAGCCCAGGATCCTTAATGCAATATGGGAGTTTCCGAAAATATGGGGTACCTTATTTGGGGTCCTTATACTAAGGATCCTACTATTTAGGGTGCTAGATTAGGGTCCCATATTTTCGGAAAGCCCCGCCGAAGCAGGAGTATCCATAAGTATTCGATGGCTTATATAGAAAGAAGCCTCCTGGTTTCAAGAAACTCCACTTAGTTACCTATCCAGTATCCTCAGAGAACTGACGGTTGAACTTGGGGATTATACAGGGGTTGTAGTACGCCAAAAAAAGTAAGCGAGTACCTAGACTACCACTCTAAGCACGAAATCCTAGACCCTTTAACCGTGAACCAAGAAGGTTAAAGATCACCTACTCTACTACTCAGTTACCTACTCTACTCCCCTGATCCCTAAACCCAAGAAGGGTAAGGGTTGCCTACTCCAGTACTGAGTCATGTCATCTTCGCTAATATAGGGGCCTTCATAATTAGAACAAGGTTCTGGGGTATACTATGCTATGATTATAGTAAGGAATCTCCAAAAAATAGTATAGGTAATTATTTAGGCCCCTACAGTAAACCCCAAACCGTAAACCCTAAACCCCTACAAACCCTAACCCCTAAACCCTAAACCCTAAACCCCTACAGTAAACCCTAAGAACCTAAACCCCTACAAACCCTAACCCCTAAACCCTATATTAGCGGGCCGCCTGGCACGCTTGGACTCGATGATGCTAACCAGGCTCTCTGGGGATGTTTCAACCTCCTGGGCTAAGTTAGGGTTTAGGGTTTAGGGTTTAGGGTTTAGGGTTTAGGGTTTAGGGTTTAGGGTTTAGGGTTTAGGGTTTAGGGTTTAGGGTTTAGGGTTAACAGAATCTCCAGAGACTCCATCACCCCTTCAGGGTTTTGGGTTTAGGGGCTTAGGGCTTTAGGGTTTTAGGGTTTCGGGTTTGGGGTTTAGGGTTTTAGGGTTTTAGGGTTTTAGGGTTTAGGGCTTGGGCTTAGGGTTTCGGGTTTAGGTTTAGGGCTTTGGGGTTTAGGGTTAGGAATCCCAGCCTTCAAACAGATGGGGATCTTTATTGTGATATTGAGGCGTATTCCTGAATCAGGGGTTGTCGAGTCTCTACGTGCTGTATTGCTCCTGACATGGAACATTCCATACTTCCTACAGTTTAGGGCGCTGACATAATCATTCTGAATTTTGCGCATTATCTAAATTAGGGTCCCGTTTTGGCTCCCCAAACTGGTATGACTCCTGATAAACAAAAAGGGCCCTAAAATGGGAGGATAATTTGGAGAACTACCCACATGGAAACCCTTATAGAAACCCTACACAGAAAACCTGTTAGATCCCTGCAAGGAACCCTAAACCCTAAACCCTAAACCCTAAACCCTAAACCCTAAACCCTAAACCCTAAACCCTTTAAGGAACCCGAGAGCTTAACTTTTACGCCCAAATCGGCG
>CAJNDV010025424.1:47991-59319 GCA_905221635.1 Symbiodinium sp. CCMP2456 | reverse complement strand
CATGTGTATATATATATATACACAAAATTTTACGATGTCGGGTCCCTGTTAATTACATCCACCCACCCCCTCTCTCAGGGCATCTCAGACCTGTCTGCGACAACAGTCACAGGCATCGAGCCTGATTGGGGGGCGATCCTCGTGATTTGGGAGGATGGGATCGTCACCGTGCGATGTTAATTCAAATGCCAATAGTCGCAGGGATTGGATCTGTTGGTGTCACGATTCTCATGAGTCTCGCAGCAAGTTTGCGAAATGCAGGGCAACTACGCATCTGCAAAAATGGCGGCAGCAGCTAGCACGTAGTCTCGATGATGGTCTTTGTTTTTGTGGGGGCATTTTGCGGACACTGTTCCACCGGAACAGAGCCCAGCACCCAAACCACAGCGGGAGGAGGGGGTGGAGATGAGGCGACAAGTCTCAATTTGCAATGCGGTGACCCGCATGACAGCCGGTGCTTCTGCCCAGGAGAGAACCGCACCAGAGTGAAGGCTCCTGCAGGGACAGGGTCAACATCCGCAAGGAGAAAAAGTGGAACGTCGACACCCTAGTGCTAACAATTAGCTGCCGGCAACCATACCTCTGTAGAGTACAATGCAGTTTGGCTGCTCAGCAGGGCGGGTGGGTGGGTGGGTGAGTGGATGGGTGGGAATCGGGGATTTCAGCTCCTGCTTCGCTGCATGCTGGAGAAACGACACACAGACCTCAAGTTTGGAGAGACGAGGAGGGGCATAGGGGAAAAAGAAGCCCGGAGTCCAAGAAAACAAGCTGAGGCATGCCCAGGCCCTGCATCAGATACTTTGACCCCCGCAAGCATGTGTGCCTGCGGACCTGCATGTGAATCTGTGCGTGATCGCTTGTAATGGGCAAATACGTAGGACGGTGTCTTCGAGAGGTTGGGTCTGCTTCGTCTGCCCTACACAGAGAAAACTGCCTCGTGTGCTGTCATCAGCACAGCTTTCCGCAACACCAGCAGAAGCTGGAAGTTTCGGGGGTTCTGTAGGATGATGTGGCATGTTGCCGAGTCCTCTTTCTGATAGGCGCTTGCTGGCAAGAAAAGCGTCGGCGAAATGGTTCACAGAAGCACCAGTAACCCTTTTTCTCTTGTGTTCATGCTTCAAGCCTGCTTGGGAGTGTCACGCTTTGTAGTCCCAGCGTTTGCTTTAGCGCATTGCCTGCCTTCCGAGGCGAGCGCCCCGCAAACGTCGGACCCGGCTCTGAAATCCGCACCACCACGCGAGTTCTTGAACCAAACCGTCGTCCCGCAGTTGGCATCCGTTCCTTGGCCCTTCATTCTTTGAAAACAGAATCTATACTTGCAAGAGGACTCATGATCCAATCTGCGTTTCTGTCGGCTGAGGCCCTGGTTGAGGTGAACAACAAGGGCTCCCGGCGCGTTGTCTCAGACCTAGGTGAGATTCTAATGAAGCAGTGATAAGAAAGAGGGCCTCTGTGGCTGGAACAGTGAAGAGGCCTTCCCAGTTTCACACCACGCATGAATGCGTCGGAGGAGGTGTGCAAAATCTTGCGTCAACTACCCAAAGGGCGAGATCCGAAACCAAGTCTTAAAATGCAGCCATATGTAGCCGGAGCTTCTTGAGAGTCGTGCTGACACTCGTTGCATAGATTTGCATAGTAGTAGGCAACCCACAATGGAAACACGAAGATCCACAATCACCTGTAAAGAATAGAATATTCACAGTCTGGCAGAACCGTTGCAAGAAACATGTTTAGACCTCACATGCCCCACCGCAGTTCTCTTCCGAGCCGTGATTCTTTCTCTTCTTGCGGGTGCAGCACAGGATGCATTCCTCGCGGGCCAGTTCGCCAGGAGTTTGACGCAGTGGGCTGAGTTGATTGCACCATTATGCACCCGAGACCTCACTGCAGCGACAGGGTTGGCGACGCCTCGCCTTGCAAGCCGCAGCACGCAATGAAGCAATATATCGCTGTTCCGAGGCAGATCAGGCAGCTGATTGCCCTTCGAACTCTAAGCCCGCAGGCCGCCTGCATGAGACGCGGATGTTGGAAGCAAGGATGTAACGATTCCACCCTAGGGGGGCCAGAACCGGAACCGACGGGGAACATCTTTGCACTAGGTTCTACCATGCTTCGTAGCGTGCCTATATCAGAGCTTGTGCGAGGCAGGGGCTCCTGGCACCTGGGACACTCCGGCAGATGGCTCTCTGCCCGAAGAGGTGCCTCCTTTGTGGCAGCTCATGTGCTCTGGACGGGATGGGCGCCCTCGGTCGGGGCCGGCATGCCGCTTCACGAAGGCAGGCTCAAGACTAGCTTGGAAATTGACAAGAATCGGCCTTGAGCAAACTCTCACTCAGAAGAGCGATCCAACAACCGTCATCTTCCACATCTTCCCTCTGCTTTTTCATGAGACAGCTGGAACACAGCCTTCACAGCCTCAAGCTTTCCTTACCACCTAAGCATCACGTGCTGAGCCAGCGCGACTTCCGGCGCACAACTCTAGCACGCTCATTTTGCTCCACGGGCTCTCTCGGCGACATGTGGCGCCATGGAGACCCAGGTTATCGGTCGCACTGGTGGAATCTCAGCGGCAGGTGATCCTTATCGAGGCTTTTGGAGGAAGCTGATCTGGAGCACCTTGTACGAGAGGCCATGTCTACTTTTCAAGTCATGAAGAGTCGCCATGTAATGCAGAAGAGTCCGGTAGTGCAAGTACGTTCTGCACATGCATGTTGATGCCTCTCACCTTCGACCTGATCAGCACAAACGGCCTGAAAGCAGGAAGATCTAAGAAATTGGGTGACCTTTTTGTCGCTTCTATGCCACAGAAGATCCTGGGAAATTTCCGCGCACAAGGCTTGTGCATAGGTTAGTCCGGGTTCAGGAGATGCACTGAAAGCATGTCCAGTCAATCCCCATCAAGAACATGTGAAGTTTCAGGTTCTCAACCTGCTTCTTGTGCCTGCTCCCAGGCGAGCCTCTTGAGCTTGGAATGGATGGGGCTTGTGTACTCAACTGTACACCTGTTATCTCCAATTAGAGTACGGGAGTGCAGTCAGAGCACCTCTCTCCCACTCTATCCGACTTGCGCTTGCAGTGACGTATCGGAGTCTTTCGAGTAAGTCGGGCATGGCTTGGCGCAGGCTCTGCGACAGAACTTTCCCAGGAACTCTGCGGTGGAGTTGACACTTCGGTCGCTGGGAGGAATTATGTTCCACTGATTCTTATTCTTGGCAATGTCTGCCAACCCACTGCGATCGCTGGCGCAGGTCAAAGCAAGCACTCTGTGTTCTCATGTCAGTATGGTTCAGTCATGTTCTGAAATTGAAATATGTTTGTTTACGTAATCGAGGTTGAAGCCACATGCTCTCCGTCCCTATGCCAACTTTATGAAAAATAATGCAAACCTTCTCATGTATGAACATGAAAACGGAAATCTGGCTTCAAGCGAGTTCTTGCCAACCATGTAAAAGGAGTCTAAGCTGCTGTGTCATGAATCCCCCAATGACATGCCTTGGAGCCTTGGAGTGCGCTGTCAACTCGCTGTCTGTGAGATTTGAGGCCTGGATCTCGCCATCGTGGCGATCACGCGGCTACCATGTTCTTTGCTTGGCCGCGGGCCTCTGCGGCGAAGGCGCAGCCCATCGCGCTCGTTTCCTCATGCCCGCTGAAAAGTGCTCAAGCCCGGGGCATCCTAAATTTGATGTAGCTCGTTTGATTGCAGGCAGCATGGAGTTGCCTGCATTGATGACATAGCTGATTCACAACTTTCTGGCTGCCCCTGGTCGAAGGCAGCGACGAGGGCCGGTGTGCTGCTAGCACTCTTGCACAGGCCAGCATGCTGCCTGCAGACTCAAAATTTCGAAGGAGAAGTAGTCCTACTACGAATCGGATTCCTTTTTACTCCGTACTCTAGTTACTACATTGTCTCTCTCTCGGGGCAGCTCGCGCAGGTTTGTTGGTCCGGCTTTCTTGGCGCCCCTGGACAGCAAGCTAAACAGGCGAATGATCGGTCAACGTGGCTTGAGACTGTAATCCTTGAACTTACCGAGGACTGCGAGGACAGAAGCTGGTTTCGAGCTGGCACGTGGCGGATCAACAGTAATAGCTTCATCTACAAAGCTTGGCATGGTCTTTAGCCATGGCCACGATCGCTCACGTGTTTGAGACACACATGACACATGTCTTAAATTCAGATTGCCGACGCCAGAAAGCATGCTGCTGCTGACTGCCGCTTCTCTTGGAGGATCTGGATGACCTTCCACCTGAGCTTGCGCAACAGGGAAAACAAGGACGGTGCCGCCGGTCCGAGAACGTAGAAGTCTTTTCCAGCTCAGTGACACAGTTTGTTGCTCTTCCAAACATGAATTGTCTACACAGGACTGGTTGCACTGCAGGACCTGTTGATGGCTAGAGCCCCAGACTGGGCTCGAAGACGTAAGTGGCCTCTGCATCGTCTTGAGCTGCTGTTGAGGTTGCTTCAAGTCAGCATCAAGGGTTCTGGAGGCTTTTGACTGAGATGAAATGGGATCGCACGTGTCATGTGCAGGCAAAGCGTCCTCCGAGCAATCGGTGGAGATACGATGCTCTGATGAAGGACGGGGCAGGGAAGAGATGAAGTCAGCCTCTGGTGAGTGTTACACCTGAAACGAAGCATGGGCATGTGCATCGCACACCCCATGTACAGACCGCTGAAGGGACATGTGTTGCTGAGCACTGCTGCACGTGGCACGATCCGCGGAAATGACATGATTTTTGGAAAACTGCTGCGCTTTTCCGCAAGCTTTCCGGCACAAGCAAGCGGTTGCTTGGATGGCTGCAAAGACTCTACGGTTAATGCGACCTCGAGGCCGGATTTTTCCCCTACTGTAAGGGTTACGAAAGCTTTAGCACAGGTTTGCTGCCATGGCATTGCAGTAGCTGACTCGCGATTCAGAAACCCCGATAGCAAGCTGTGAGCTGGCGATGTCAATCCTTAGAAGCGGCTGGTATATGATGACAAGATGTCGCGATAAATGAATAACCGAGTGGACCGTCAGCGCTTGATGCTGCAGCGCAATACATGCTAGGCCTCCATGCAGTTCAGAGCTGTCCGGCCTGTTGTCTCAAGACCACCTCCTGATGGTCGGGAGGCTCGGCACCGCCATGGAAGCACGTGTTGAAGTGAAAAAGCTCTCAGAGCGAAATCCAGAAAGCGGGCACGTTTGCTTGGCTTGCAGGCTGACATCTCGGATGCCTCTGCTCAGCGACAGAAGCTAGTGGTATTTCGCGAGCAGTGGAAGGCGAAGGCTCCACACAGACCTTGCCCTTCTCATTCGGCCTCAGTTGTTTAGACGGCCAGAGGGCCATTCTGTATTGCTTCGGTGTTTCTGCGTCAGGAGGGCATTCAGCATATCCTTGCTTAAGCCCGAACACCGTGACTTTCTGCGCACTCAGCAGAGAATGCCCGCATGCCAGCCGTCGGAATGCTCCTGAGAGCCGTGGAAGTCTGCATTGGCCGACAGGTCCTAGCCAAACCGGAGGATGCAGCGGCCTTTGCACGGCTCGGTGAGGTCTGTGCACAACTGGATGAGGCCCCTGCATTTGCCATCGACCTGTCGGTTAATTTTGTCCTTCCCCGCGAGCAGGTGGATGGCTTCTTTCGGTTCGGACAGCAGCTGTCTGCGCAGCATGCAGAAGCTTGGCGTCCGGCAGCGGCGACCTTGAAGGCGGGCGGCCCAACTCGACCCGAATCTCCCTTCCCCCACGGCGAAGTGCACCGCAATTCGACTCGTTCAACCTCGCCTGGCTTGTCAGACAGGGAGTGTCGAAGGAGCTTTCGAAGACTAGCTGGCTTCGACCGACCGGTGACAGATCGTTTGCCGTTTGCCCTCATAGTGTTACCCTTCAATGGACTGCGAACGGCAACTCTCATCAGGCGAGTCCATGCGCTCCCACGGTCAAAGCATAAGTGCTGTTATAAAAATTAGCTGCCATTTCTACATTGCGCTCTCCCTCAACTTCAACAGAGCCATCCTTCCAACTCCGGCCCGAACACTTTTCTTTTCAGTAGCTGACTTTGAACTGGTATCTGTCACGGGAAGGTCCTCGCCCCGGACCGAGCGGAGGAGATGAGAGTGGAAACAGCGTAGCACGTGCCAGCAATCGAGTGAAGTGGGCACAGCTTGCAGGACCTCCTCTTAGGCGTGCTTCACCTCCCGAATGTGGACAGCCGGGGTCGCGCAGAGGCCGCTCGCAAACATACGAGATTTGACTCGACCCTCGGGCATGACCTGTCGCTGTTCAGCCACGCAACATCTCATCTCGGGCGCACCAAACCCCGGAGAAGCGAGGCATGCAGCCAACTAGGCCAGCTGCGGCCACAGGCAAGATTCAAGTTCCGACGTTCTTGCAAGAAGCCGTTTGAGGGTTGAGGCAGCTTTGGGCAGTAGGGAAAAGATGAAGGGGTCCGACCGACGCTATCCGTCAGAGCCGCAACAAGCAAACAAGCAACGCTCCCTTGCATGTGCCTGCAGGAGGCAGAGAAGTGGTATCGACAGGCCGAGCACTTGGTTTGAAATTTGGCATCGTGGCATCTTGGCGGAGTGGATGGGCGCTGCAGGCGCTGGCATGGGACCCCGACAGCTCTGCTGCGCTGCGACTGGCTGAGGCGTTTGGAGATGACATGTGCTTAAGCCATGTGCGCTGGCTTCGTAAGACTGGGTGACCTTTGATTGCTTCTCCATCTCAATATCAAAAGGTTGGGGGGGGACAATCTGGAAACGTCCAAAGACACGGATTATCGGATTACCGCTCATAAGCGAACTGCAAGAGATAGCAAAATAGCGGACATGTCTCAAGTTTAGCGTTGACTGTGCCTGTGCATCAAGGAAATCTCGCTATCCTAACCAGTACTGGGGATGTCCGTGTCTTGCGGACTCCACAGCGGGATCTTCTATAGGACCTAAAGTGCCAGCTTTGAATCTCACGTCAGACCCTGGGCGAGTCTGGGCGCCTCGCCGAAGCAGCGGCCGCCTGGCCTGGGGGTTTGTAGAGCTACACCATGTGTTTTTCACATGCGGGAACCAGGAGGGGATGCAAGAATCTGCTGAATGCAGAGCAAGTGGGAAATCCAAGCATAGTTCACTATGCATAGTCTGTCTTTGCATACTTCCAAGGAAGCCACAACCGCTTGCTTGGCCCAGGAGATGTTTCAAGTGGCAGGCATGAAGCACGAGCTCAAGCCTCGCCATCTTTTTCAGCACGGCGAGGTGCGACTTTTGCAAATTACATATATTGAGATAGGTCGAGAGCGCAACGCATGTTCGAACACCATTGAAGAGTACTTTGAGCATCTTGGAACCACCCACGAAGTCCTCTAAGTTTCCTAGCCCCGCCCCTCCCCCCGCTCTCCCAGCATCAGAATCCTGCAACACGAGTTGCTTACCAACGCACTTGTGCAAGCTGATGCGCTGCAGCTTGCTGAAAACATCATGAACTGATTTCAATCTGTGCGACAGGCGCTGGTCCTCTCCGAACGGTTTGACTCCGGCCGCGCGCTGCTTCGCAAAGCGGCTGAGGCGCGGCGCAGGCGTTGCCGGTGTCTATAATTCCCAGCCGGAACCGCAGGACGGTCACAGAGGCTGCACCAAACACTTTCGGCACCTTTCAGCTAAGCCTGGGCATTGCTCGAAAGGCTGATTTGTCTCTGGCTGCCATGGCGCATGCATGCATGGCGGCTTAGCTGCAGCTCTGCAAGCTTCTGTCGAAAAGCGGCTCGCTGCACTGAGGCTTTGAGCTATCTTCTGCAGCAGCAGATCAGCCTGGCCATGGACTGCTGCCATCAGGCGGCCATGCAGCCCTGGAAAGCGAGCCTCCTGAGTCAAGTCACATGGCGATTTTTTCCGACTCAAGACGGCAGTGTCAGCCAGGCCTTGCAGAGACCAACTGCAGCAAACACGGAGGCTGTAGGGACTGCGGGGTACTGGGACCCTAGCATGGGACAGGATTGACAACAAAGAATGCACAGACAGGGCTATTCTGCCTTGACAAGGCCTTGCATCTGGCACGTTTCCTGAAGAGCTTCTGCCACCTCCGCAACTTTGATGTCGAGGCGGCTTTGGAAGCTGTGCCTGCCTGAGACGACCATCAGCATGCTTGAGCAGGCGTTCTAGTCGTCGGCGAGGTCGTAGGCTTTGCTCCCACCAAGTTTTCAACTGAGGTTTCAGAAACGCTTCAAACTTGCGGTGGTGATAATCCACTGCGGGAGAGCATGGAAGCTTTCAAGGTCCGTCTGCAGGCGCATAGTGCAAAACAGCGAACAAACAGGCGGCCGAAAGGACACGTCAAGAACGACTGTTCAGGCTTAGTCAATGAGGTAGTGACGAGGATGCTGGCCGAGCCCCAGCACATGCTATCTGCTAACAAAGAGACGCTGCTGCATTGACAGAGGGATGCTGCGCAGGCAATGCTGCCAAAGCCTGGACAAGCAGATGTCATCCACATGGCTGACAACTTCGACACGCAAACCACTGCAGCTGCTCGTCACATCTTGCAGCAGATAGTCCAGAGGATTCTGCCCAGACTTGAGCTGAGGCTTTCTTGCATCTCACGCTTGGCCAGTGGGACGACGCCGAAGAAGTCCTACAAAATGCTTCGCGTCAGCAATTATTGCATATGAATGTCAGCGTCAACATGAGGCAACGGCGACGTTTTCTCGGCCTTTTGAATGGCTGATCTACCAGTCGCATTGATTGCATGTAGTCATTGCTAAAGGAAATGAGGAAGCTTCTCCCAATTCCTTGCCAAACCATGCGAAGTGCAGACTTCAAGCCGCTTCCTTGTCAGGTTTTGCAAGGCGACGGTTGCTGCGCCTGTGCTCAACCCTGGTTTCAGAAACCTCGACGTTCCCTGCATTGTTTATGTTTCACCGAGGCCCAGAGGCCCTGCTGATGCAAGCGCAGCTCCTGCTGAGAGCCTGGGCAGAAAGGCAGAAAAGGCAGAAGTCCTCGTTGCTCGTTGCGATAGGGATCGCATCATCTGAGGGCAGAACAAGTTTGGCTGCGCCATTGAATACCTGCAGAAATGCTTGCGCCAGTCCTTCACTCTTCTCTACAGCAGGAGCTGGCGTCTCACAAGCACGCAACTATCGGGCAACCAAAACCGTATCATTTAAACTTAGCAATCCATATGTTGTAGACATGATCCCGTCATGCCAGGAGAGAGCAGGTGCTGGTCCATTTGCTGGCCTGCCTTTGTTATCATCGCCGTGCATCAGGCCGTTTGTTCATGAAGTCGCCCATTTCATCATTGATCTGGCAAAGCGCCTGCTGCAAAATCAGCCCACCAGCAGGTGGAGATGCATCTCTCTCCAGTGCGGACAGGAGCGAAGTCCTTGAAAACTCACCGCGACTGAGCGAGGGCAGCCCTGCCACAGGTTCGGGCGGTGCCTAAAGCAACAAGCCCACTCACAGAGTGTCACACTTCTGCTTTTCTGAACCGATCTCTGTTTTAATCGTCTGCCACGTACTGACACATGATTCACGAACATGTTAGCTGTTAGCATATGTTAGCATAGTGGCTTGCCTGACTGGCTCGTCGGCATTGCTTCGAGAGGTCAGTGGCGCGCAAGCCTGATGCGCTTCCTCACGGGACGCACCGATGACGCAGCAGACGCAGGTTATGCAGCGAGCGCTGCGAGAGAAGGTCAAGAAGCTGGACCACCCCCAGGAAAGAATGATCTCAACACTGCCTCAAGGCATTTCGCATCGGCCATCGAAGTGGAGCCGCAAGTCAAAGATACTATAGCGGCATGCACAGATGCAGTCAACCTAACGCTTCTGCTTCGCAAGCGAAGTCTTGCCATCGAACTGGATGCCGAAGAATCCGGTATTCTCTTTCAGCATGCTCTGAATTCACCTGCAAGTTCTGAACGAGGCGACCTATTTGCCCCGCCAAAGATGCCAGCGCTCGTGGGTACTGCCTCTACGGCCATGCCGGCCAGCGACAACCCTTCTCGCCAGAACTCTGAGACTCAGCTTACAGTCGTTAACGACAGCAACACTCCACCCACGATGGAAAGCATCTCGCGGACTCTCTCGCAAGACCGGCTTCTGAATTTCGCAGAGCTAGAATTTGGCGAGCTTTTGAGCAGAGGCGAGATCACGATTGTGCAGAAGGCTGTGCACCGCGGTTTACCCGTGGTGGTGAAAGCACTCCACTACGAAGGTTCTGCATCCAGCTGTGAGGCTGTGGAGGATATGCTGGCTGAGATTAAGATTCTCACCAAGCTCAGCCACCCACGACTGGTGCCACTGGTTGGGGCATGTTTGGAAGCTACACAGCTTGCTTTGGTGACTCGGTTAGCCCCGGGTGGAAATCTGCACCATGCACTGCACGTGCGAAGGCACAGTTTCAGCAGAGAGGTTTGCTTTCAACTCGCGATGGACTGTTTGGAGGGTGTGCGCTATCTGCACTCCCTGCAACCACCCGTGCTGCACCTGGATTTGATGCTCAGTCGCGAAAGTGATATCGGGATCGGGGCTCCTCCGGCCTTGGCAGTGCAAAACTGACAGTGTTCAAGGGTGTGAAGCATCCTCGAATTCGGTTGCAAGGCGTTTTCAAATGGCCCCTGCAAATCCTGTCATTAAGGAAGTCAATGAACCTGGTGCTGGACGTGGATATGCAGCATCTTCAAATTTGCCGCTTGGCCGGATGGCGTGTTTCGAGTCGAGAGCTTGGGGGTTGCGTGTGCTTTCCAACTGCTTTCGAAGCTGCTTCAGAAACCCTCTGCCACGTTTGATTCGTTATGAGCATCTCAAACCGTGTCTACATGTTGCATGGGAGCCTGAATCATTGAAGTCTGCAGGCGACTTCGGCCTTTCACGCTTGGCGAGTGCAGGACGCCGCGGGCTGGGCAGGGGCGGCTCCCCAAGGCGCAGCGACCAGGTCACGTCAGTCAGAAGTTCCCAGAACAGCCATCAAAACAGTCGTCGCTGTTTTATGAAAATGCTTTTGTCTGTTTCGAAGGACAAACATCGTTTTATTCTCAGCAGCGGAAAAACAGCAGGGCGGGCTAAGAGTAGTTGACTTCCAGCACGTGCAACCTGGAAGGCATCAGTTCTCACAATGAGGTTGCAGCGCATGTCGGTTGTACAAGGGGGTACTGTAGTTGATTGATTGAATTTACCGAATTCACGATTGGCACGCCTGCACCCTGCCTTGCGGACTGTCGTCGAGCAATGCCGGAGGCGAACATTTGCAATGACTGAATCGTTACGGCTGCCCGATTGTTCATGTGCTACGTTTCGCCTTTGAGCTTTGGCGATGTGCTTCCTTGCATCTTTCCATGCGAGAGTGGGGCTTCGAGGC
>CAJNDV010025424.1:15000-22672 GCA_905221635.1 Symbiodinium sp. CCMP2456 | reverse complement strand
GAAGCACCTGCCACGAAAGTCTCAGATCTGGGGCAGAACTTTGATTCAGAAGGTTTTAGAGGGTTTAGGGGTTTAGGGGTTTAGGGGTTTAGGGTTTAGGGTTTAGGGTTTAGGGGTTTTAGGGTTTAAATTTGATTCAGATGGTTTCAGGGTTTAGGGGTTCTAGGGGTTTTAAATAGGGGTTTAGGTATTTAGGGTTTATTGGTTTTGAGGGGTTTAAGTAGGGGTTTAGGTGTTTAGGGTTTAGGGTTAATGGAGCTCCACGGCTGGCGTCACTGTTTTTATAGTATACACAAGTCTGTGAAGGTATACATCCTGATGAACATACATGCGTAGCTGCATAAATACATACCTGCAGGCACAAATGCATGCGTAGATACCTCCTGAATTCCGCACATACAGACATAACGAATACTTACACCTGCAGATACGCAGGCACATACTTATAAGCATGTCATGAACAACCACGTACAGTCATGCATGCATGCATGCATACCTATATACATACTTACATAAATCATACTTCCATACATGTATACAAACATACATCCTTGCATACTTTCATACATAAACCCTGAAATGCAACTCAGACAGACAGGCAGACAGACAGACAGACAGACAGGCAAACGGACAGACAGACAGACAGACAGACAGACAGACAGGCAGGCTGGCAGACAGACAGACAGACAGACAGACAGACAGACAGACAGACAGACAGCAGACAGATAGCAGACAGTCACACATACGTCTCTGTATGCATAATTACTTACTTACCTACCTACTTACTTACGTACTTACTTACTTACTTAATTGGCTTACTTACTGGCTAACTTGCTTGCGTTTCTTACTTATTTGTTTACGTACCCCTGTCTGTCTATGCCGAACCAGGAGGTTGCGCAAGCGCTTCAGAGCCTGATTGAAGCCTTCCCGCCCCGTGGCTTGTTTAGGGCTGGCCTTCATCGGACTTAAAACGATTGGTGGACATGTCGCTCCCTTGCCTGCGATTGTCGGCGGTATGCCGGTGTATACCTTATAGTTGCAGAATCATTATTTGCTTTGTTGCATGGCCTGAGGCCTGAGCTACAGGTGAATTAGGGCAAGGTTTTCAAGAGTCATGACTTGAAAACCTTTGGACTAGTAACTAATTACGCTGAACAGATCCGTGGGATGTAAGAAGGCATCAATCGTGAATGATGTCTCAGCATGTCGGATTTGGTTTTGGGGACCCCATGCTGCTCCAGAAGACTATTCGGAACTACTAAACGGCCCTCACATTCATCAATCAGTTTGCTGCCAAGGCCCCCTTAAACCTAGCCACCTATATTTTTTGTAAATATCAAGTCGAGGAACGAAGTGGTGCCATTCGCGGCCCAGTTGATCGTCGGATTGGCGGGGCAGTTCTGCGCCTCTGACTCTGATTCGAGATATGGGAGTTTCGGTAAACTAGGGTCCCTTTTTGGGGGTCCTTTTGATAAGGGTGCCGTACTATATTTGGGAGTTAAAGAGGGACCTTAATTTAGAGAACTACCCAAAAGGGAGTTCGGTACTGCCGCATTTCTGAGTTTGGTTGTTTAGTCGGGTTCGTCGGACCGTCGGTATATAGATATTTACCAAAACAGAACCCCCCGCTATGCAAACCTATCACATCAGTATACATCAGGTTTGCGCGAACCCGGACACACAGCCAAGGCGTAGCAGCTTCTTAGCCATGAAGACTCTAGACTGTTGAAAACAGTGTACCCAAACCGGAGACTCAAAAGGCATGATAGGATCAATTTGGGCTTTGTTGCCGCGAGGACTCCGCCGAGAGAGTCACACTTGGGATTTGGTTGTTCTTTTGCATTTGGCCCCCCTTCAAGGGAGTATAGACTTTGGGTTTAAGTACGAACAATGGTCGCTTTCAATCCTGTATGGCCATTTTCAGAAATACACTAAGACCCGATTCTAATTTAACTACTTGTAGCAAGGTCCCTTGGATAAGAACAACCTTGAAACGGACCACGAATTCGGACGAACACCTTGTACCTGAAGGTTCATGGGTGGCTAAGTAGGCTCACGGGTGCTTTGCTTTGGGCCATATGTACTTTGTAATTGCAATCACGGTGGCCCTACGCTTTACCGTGCTAGCTGAGGCCAAACCCTTAACCCTACACCCTAAACCCTACTTGGAGGTTCAGTCCCCTAATATGGGTTAGAAGTACAGTTACCCTACTTATAGCCTCATTTATAACTACCCATGAGCCTGCAAGTAACTGTGAAGCCCACGAACCCCTGACCCAGTCCCAGGGCTCATGGAGAGCTGTGTGGATTGAGTTCGTATACATGCTGACCCTACGCGTTTAAACCCTACTTCTTAACATCATGAATCCTAAAGCCTCGCAGCGCAGGCCCCAAACCCTAGAGGACCGCAACTCCCCTGAGTCGTTGGTGCTCCGTTTACTGTTTAGTGCTTATAGGGATTGATGCATTTCGGGTTCGACAAGTTCAGGCCTCTGAGGCTTCAAGGATATACGGATTAAGATTGGGGTTACGGAGTTTAGATGCTGGGGGGAACAGAGTTTCGAGTTGGTGGGCTTACGGTTTTAGAGCATCGAGTTTTGCTAGCCCAACAGAGCAATGCAAGGACACACCGTTGCAGTTGGACGGAGAGGGCTTGGGACGTTTGCAGCCAGTGTCTGCTTATATTAAATTAGAACAGATGTATGAATATGTGCTGCTGTACAGAACCGCATACTCCTATCCAGCGCATACTCTTACCCTACATAGGAGAGTACATGTAGCGATAGTTACGAAGTTACGCATACACACAGTGGATCATTTTTCTTCATTGCGATACAGAACTACCTGTTTGTTCCGCAGCAGCCAGTCTGCACATTGTCGTGCAGATGTTCCAAGCAGCATAAGCTCTAGACTGCCAGTGTGACGTTGTTCTGCTTGAGCGGCCCTCTTCACAGGCCAAGCAGAAAGTACCCAGAGGTACAAGACCCGAAGCCCGCGAGTTTTGAATGTATCAATAAGCTTGTGTGTGTAGCGTCAACACCAGTGGTGCACCACATGAAACTGCTGATGCATTACATGAAACTTTGGTTGCAGCTTGCTGTTTTGAGTCCATGAATTCCCAATCGAAGGGCCACTTTAAACAAGAAATCTGGATCAAGACCCTGTTTCTCAAGAACGACAACCAGGCAGCCAAGCATCCCTGTTCCGCGGCTTGCCTCCTGCATACCTGAAACCCCCACAATCACAGCCGGCTAAACCCCCACAATGACAGCCGGCTAACTGTCTCAATCAGCATGGTAAAGGGGCTAGACCAAGACTGCAGTCAATCCATCTGTAGGACGGATTAAGGATTACATGCGGTCTCGGCACAGTTGTGACAAGGATAGGTGTGTTTGGAGGAGGCAGCACTTTAACGAGACATGGTTTTGGTAGATCTCCGGGCATCAGCAGCGCATGACCAGTTCATTGTCACAGGCACCCCAAGCAACACAGGGCAAGATATAGTTTAGAAGCGTGTACAATTTCTCGTCCACTTGCAACCTTAATGGCCTTGGTGAAGACGTCGCTTCGTTTGAACCGTCACGAGATAGATTTTGTGCACAAGTTTTAAAATGAAACGATAATTAGATAGTTCCGGACAGAAAGTCTCGCGGTTTGCATCACAACATGTCAGGCTATTCTGTTAGCTTCGTTTTAATATGCTTTCATTGGAACGTTGAGCACTAACTTGCAAATCGAGTCGGCCCATATCTAAAGGTTTGCACCGTTTGGGGGTGCAGATTTCATGTTTAGCCTCCCCCACCCCACATGAGGCCAACTTATGGAACATCGGGACGACGACGATGATGACAACGACAACGAGCAGGGGCCTGATCTTCCATGGTTTGTGCATTCGGAAGAGGTACGGATCTTGCTGTACCAGCTCACATGTGTTGGACCCCATATTCTTCAGAGATACTTTCTATGGTTTTCTTGTCCAACTGAGGCATCACGCAACCACTGCCGCATTAAGGTCTCATATGTATGTATATACACATGTATCATTTACTTATGTTCATTTGGATATATATATATATAGATAGTCATATTTGTTTCTGTATATACATTTCGTTCATTTCTTTTCGTGCTAGTCATTACCTCGCCATCGTCGCAGTCGTCAGTGCCATCATTATGGAGGCAAATGATAGGCTTAAGGATCGTCGCAACAATCATTTACCACTGCCGCCAGCAGCATGACGCATACCGGTTACAGCAGCGCGGGTAACAAGAAGTTCATGGCAGTCACAGCCACAAGTTGCAGCAACCCGTATAGAACTCAGTTGTAAATCCATGTAAAACCAGTATCATTGAACCGGTACCCATTCAAGCTAAGCCGTTCGTTTGTGTCAAGCAGTGATGTTTGTTAGGATGCCTGCCTCCGGCTCCTTGGCAACTATCGTCACCGTCTGCTCCTCAGCTACCACATGCTACCCTATGGGAGTTTCAGGAAATGTGGCCATAAGACTAAGACTTCACGTGCCTCTGAATGGAACAAAAGCCGCTGGACTCTCGAGACACTTCAAATCCTCAAGCGTTTGCCGGCCGGTGGCCGCGCAGGGCGCGGCTATCGCGTCGTTTCTATGCGAGGTGTCGTTATGGATTCCCAAATGCGTTCGTGACTCGTAAGGACCCTCAACGGGGGGCCCTAATCTGCGAACGGCCCCCTCAATCCATATGAGCTCCAGACCATCGAGACGAGCAAGGGGGGTGTCAAGTCGTCAGGGTTATTCCGAGTAACAGAACTAATTATCTAATTAAGTCTGCGAGGCTGACGGCTGAGGGGTTGAGTGGAATGTAGTTGGCGATGACAAGCGAACGTGTTTTTTTACCAGAAGCCCCAAAAAGCCGATCAGCATTGAAAGATGGGTGCCCATCGTGAGGCAATGAAGGTATTTGCGATAGGGTTGTGAGCATGGCCCTTTGGCACTTGACCAAAGGTGCTGCATGCTTGCACCAGTCTGCAACATCCGGAGGACGCAGTTCTTCGCTTTGTGGGAGGGTGTGGTTGGCTTGTCGTCGTAGTCGTAGCGGTAGGTAGTGGTAGTTGGCACTTGGTACTTTGTAGTTAGTAGCTAGCAGTGTAGTTTGTAGCTTGTTGTAGGTAGTAGTTGGTAGTTAGAAGGAGTTAGTACTGACTAGGAATGAGTAGTAGTGCGTAGTAGTTAGTCGTCGATAGTTAGTAGTTAGAAGTAGTTAGTTAGGTAAGTGGTTACTTAGCTAGCTGGCTAGCTAGCTAGTTAGTTCGTTCGTTAGTTAGTTAGTGAGTTAGTTAGTTAGTTAGTTAGTTAGTTAGTTAATGAGCTAGTTAGCTAGTTAGCTAGTAAGCTAGTTAGCTAGTAAGCTAGTTAGCTAGTTAGTTAGTTAGTTAAGTAAGTAAGTAAGTAAGTAAGTAAGTAAGTAAGTAAGTTAAGTAAGTTAAGTAAGTTAAGTAAGTTAAGTAAGTTAAGTAAGTTAAGTAAGCGAAGTAAGTTGAGTGAGTGAGTGAGTGAGTGAGTGAGTGAGTGAGTGAATAGTCATCCATGCTGACCTTGCCCTGAAACCAATCCACTGGACGAGTTGCTAGCCCTCACCCTCAGACAATCCTGCGCGTTGTAACTTGGGTGTCGATCGTTGCGACCCCAATCAGGTTGGCAGATACAAGACCAATCTCTACGGCGCTGCGGAATGGGAGAATGGTACCGAAGCAGCCCCTTGGAAGACTACAGTCGCGGAATGAAAGCAAGCTGCACGTAAGAAGTCCCACCGCCAGCATAGCAAGGGTTTCGTTTCTATGTGCTTTTGCAGTGGTCCTGGACCACCGGCTGAACCCCACATGAATTGATTCATCGACCAACCCTCCCCCCATCCCACCGCCCCGTCTGGCTGCATTTCCTTCGGCGCTTTCCTCCGTCTTCTTGCTTTTCAGTATGCATGATCTTCGAGAGATGTCAGAACGGAACCGTTCTGAGTAAACCCCCTCTCTGTATTCGTCGTCTTGTTGTGTCTGTTGCTGTTGTCGTTTCCCGCGGTGGCTGATGCGTATGTGATGATGCCTGGAGCCCACCTCATTTTGTTTCCTTCCAGTTCCTCCAGCCAGGCCAGGTAGCTTTCGTTCCTTTGGAAACCTCAGCAAGTGCAGCTGACGCGGTGGATGTGGATTTGGCATGCTGTGCCCATTCCATTCGTGAGGATGCCATCACGGCACTTCGAAAGAAGCTTCAGCAGGACAGCCTGTTAGTCGAAGCTGTATCATGGTTGCCCTCGGACATACAGAGAGAGTGAGAGATCAAAAAAAAGCAGCCTGTATGCGCCGTAAGCGTGGTGGCCAGGAGCGGGACTCTGTGGCATCCCTCAAGCTCTCCTTAACGAAGCAGTCCAAATGCAAGGCCGTTGGGACTCTGCCGGGCAGCGCATAGCAGAATGTGATGCGTTCTCGCCCCTGTGAAGCAGGCCATTGAGACCGATGACGCGGACGCCAACACGGAAGAAACAGACGATCTGATGGAGCAGCGAGGGCTGTCAGCATTTATCACACCATAAAGTTCAAGGCTGGGTCGAAGAGAGCTGCTTTCGGTAGAGACACTGCGGATCAGAATCCGATGCAGCAGATTGCCCTTGGTCAAACTGCATGTCCGATGCAAGATCGCAGCACGAAAATTCGGAAGCTTAGGAGAAGTATGCAATCACCGACAAGAGTACATCAGGCGACCCGGCATGTTACATTCTGTCTTCGGGGAAGCTTGCAGATGTTGCCCGGTCACGAGCCAAGAAGAGCCCAGGCCCAAGCTACAGATGAATCATGGTGCAAGCCATTTGTGTTTACCTGCGGTGGGCAGAGACCCAGAGATCCACCTACCCAGGTTGACGTCAGCTGCATGTGTCGCTCATCCATATCATAGGCTGAATGTGCCCACGGTCTCATCGGACCCTTGGGAGATCCTTGGGAGATGCTTGGCAAGCGCTGCTGGCACCTGCCCTAGCGGCACCTGATTTACATACGCAAAGGCGGTGAGCGACCGAGCCAAGCAGGAAGTGAACTGCAAATGCTGGCACAACCAAACTCGCGTGCGGTTCATGTTGAAGTTGAGTGGCGGAGTGAATCCGCACACCTTTTCAAGGCGAGACGGGTGGGGTGGGTGCATGAGCAACGCACGAAAGCGAGGTGGGAACTGTAGAACCGTTAGAATGAGGATGAGGGTGCACGGACGGGCGCGGAAGGTGGGCTCTACAGTCATACCATTACCCCCTCAGCGGGCCAGGAGAGAGGACACCATAATCAAGGAGCGCGAGGGCCGGCTGATGGCCGACCAGTCCTCAGAAGAGCTGCGAGTCAGGGATTTGCATGATTCGCATTCATACAGTGGACCTTTGGGTCGCGGGCATGCAAGACTAGAAGACCTGTGTCCTTGATCAGCGTGCATTCTCGAAGAAATTTAATCCTACAAAGAAATTTAATCCTACACACTGACGGAACCCGCACTGTTCCGAGGAGCGAAATGCCTATCTCAAAAACAAGCACCTGGTGAATGCGGAAGACAGGCGCGTCATCCACTTACAGAGTGGGCTCGCCGCAGACCTTGCTATTCGCTCTTGAATACCCTTCTGGATGAGATGGTTCAGATCTGGCACATCTCACAACAAGAGTTTGGCAGAT
>CAJNDV010025424.1:0-12500 GCA_905221635.1 Symbiodinium sp. CCMP2456 | reverse complement strand
TTGTGGTTGTTGTTGTTGTTGTTGTTGTCCGAGCGTGTCCGGATGCGGGCCGGGCGATCCGATCCGGGGTGTCCGGATCCGGGCGTTTCCCGTTCCGGGTCCGGCCGTTCCGGGTTTGGGCCCGGGTGTTCCGGATGCGTGTCTCGGATTTCCGCGTTGGGGGGATCCCGGGTGTCTAAGGACGAGAATAGCGATAGTATGCAATGTCGGAATACGACGTGACACGAAAGGCCCAAGGCCCAAGGCCTTCTCGCTTTCCACTTGTGCATTTGCACATCTGGTCGCTGTAGCTGAGGCTTGAAGAGCACTGGTTCTTTCTCTGAGAAAGAAGCGAAAACGATCATTGTCCAGATTCTGTGGCTTGGCTAGCTTCACGTTTACGGAACGGAATCACAGAGACCTGCAGCCTACGCGGATGTCAATGCCTCCTCAAGTTCAACACAAATCGCGCCCACGGAAGCTCAGGACAGGCCTACGGTATCTGAATAGCGCCGGTCGAAAGATCATCCATTACGACATCAAGCCCTCTAATGTGTTCTATCATGCTGGGCAGGTTGGGGCACTTGTCAAGTCAAGCTACTCCGGCCACTCCCACAGAAATGCATGCTTGCCTTTCAAGAGGTCAAAATCTGTGATTTCGGGCTCTCCAAGATGGCAAACCATAGCTTGGTCCTGAGTGATGAAGATCAGCGGTGCAAACTTTTCGTCCACACGGGAGCTGGCCTCGTTGAGCTTGCTGTCTGGGTTAGCATACTGGAGGCAGCCATTGCTCAAGGTAGCACAGGGATTGGCACAACATCTGATTTGACGTTGATGCAGGCAGCATCTGACTCTCGTACTTCAGGCACGGAAGGAATAATCGAGCTCTCCACACGCGGTGCTGGCACCTCGTGGTATCTTCCCCCCGAGTGTTCCTTGGAAGCGAAGAGTACCAGGAAAGATCCTGGATAGGGTGCTGTCTTGTGCGGCTGCCATATGAAGAGAGTGAGCCACCCAGGCCATGAGACAGCATCGCCGACGATCAGCAGTGCCTAGACCGATCTCAAAGGTAAACCTGAGCCACCAAGTTCTTCATGCCCGAGAAAGTGCGTCGTAGATTCATAGGCCATGGACATCCTAGCCCACTTTGCACTTCTGCCAATCGCGGTTGTTTCCAATTCGGAGAACAGGCAACAGGCAGCTTCCAGGTTAGGTTTTGATCGGAGTCTGGAGCAGACAGGCCTGTTCCTGCAGAGACTGATGTGGTCCTCCTCCACTGCACCTGCCGAGGTAAGGTGGATGTGATGGTCTCAGCGGTTCACACTTCTTATGCTCAGTTCCTTGAGTGGTTGGCATCTCCCACTTGCGTCTGCAGCAGCCAATCCTGAGAAGATCATCACATATTGACGTCCACCTGCTTCTTCGGCAGTAGCACGTGCAGCCAATAGTGGAGGGCATGAGGTACGACTGTCACTCGACTCGTTCCAATGCTCCTGCTCCCTAGGTGTGGAGCACAGGAGTCGTTTTCTTTGATCCTGGGCTGCAAGTGGCCAGAGCAGCCGAACCTGGCTTTCTTAACGGGTCAAGCCTGCCGTCCCAGTGATCTGCCCTGAGATTTCCATGCTTTGCTTTAGGAGCTCCTTTTCAATCGCCGGCCTTTCGGTGATGGTCAGAGCCAGGAGAGCTACACAGTGGTCCATCCCAGCTCAAAGCTCAAAACGAAGCATTATGCTGGTAGGACGCTTTTCGCCGGTCTGCGGGCATTGAAGACACCTTCGAGCTGGCCCGGACTTGCACTGTAGCATAATCTCGCCATGTCTGTATCAAGGGGCTTCCGGCGTAGGACGTATTGAACTGTCACGAGGTAGAATTGTGGACGAAGCGGTCGCGGTAGTGCCAAGCAACATCGCCTGCTTGAAAACCCGGCCGTGAGAAAACCTTTACAGCACAATGAAACATAGCCAACAAGAAGATGGGCCGCCAGACCTGTCTTCGGCCTAGACGGGTGTACGAAATATCGACCCTTATTCAGCGCAGGTCATTCCGACGTCTCCGAAGGTTTCAAACGAAGCAAAGGAGTTCCTACGATCCTTGGACCTGAGTTTGTTCTGTTGTTCTACCGGGTCCCGCCTGCCCGTTTGCCCATAGGCGGGGGTGTAGTTATGGCTCACCGCACCTGGTAGGGATTTCCGAGTTCCTTCCAGTTTACACCACGCATCTCCAGACATGGCCATGCAAGGTCGAATTCTGACGCGGGACCGTGATCAACGACCTGACGTCCTGGAAGTCCTCCAGGATCCTTACATCCGCAAAATGGCAGCACTGGACCGTTTTTGGAGCGGAGCCTTGTTGCTTCAACCCTGGCCCTCTGCACAACTCACTGTACCCATCCTCTTGCATCTCGAGGTCGAGAGTGTGAGAGAGAGAGAGAGAAGAGAGTTAACAGAATCCCTCCACACCCAAGGGGGCAAAGTGGGACCACAAAGACATGGATCCGATTGCAGCTCAGACAAGCAGGGCAAACCTCATAGAGACCCCAGTGTCGTCCACTCTATAAACCAAGCGAAGACGGGCGGGCTAAATGTCTGCAGGTCGGCGACGACCCGCAAGCCCGGCAGAAAGACAGAACGAGAGTTACTATAGAAGCCTAAATAATTGCCTATATTGTTCCTTAGGGTTTCTTAGCAGCATATATAAGCAGAATTATACATCTCCTGAAGCTGAGGCAAGGGTTTGACCGACGTGGCCGGCAAGAAAAGGTGATGTCTTGGAGAAGCGTGACTTCCTGCTCGGCGAATGGTGCCTAGGAGCAAATGATGGCATAGCTTAAGCTTGGTCCAACAAGGGTGGTATCGAACTTGACGTCCGCAAACTATTAACTAATACGTCCCAAAACAAAGCATGCACTTCCGCAACCCATTCCGACGTGTCCTCGAATCTTCCAGCCACATCTGCGAGCTGTTACCCAGCCTGCAAAACTCTAGTTCGCTCATTGTTGCAATATCTGGCAGATTCTGGCAGCCTTTACGAACCAACATCTAAAGTTCATACTCTGGCACCTTGCAGGTGCATGCGGTTGTTGTAAAATGTGGTTATCTGACCTGTGAGAGGTGTGTGGCGTACAGATGGCACGTAGACTCAACAAGGACTCGGAAGGTCCATCAGTTGTGCGGGATGTCAGCCCACTTGGCGTCCGCTCATGCATTGCGAGTTCCAGCTTCTGCCATTCTCAGCCGTTTGTACAGCTACGTGGGAAACAGCGGGGCTTGACTATGTCACAAAGACTTGGGCAAGGCCTGTGCGGCTTGGTCCGACAAGCAAGGCTAAATGCAAGAACTTCTGCGCGTACCTTCAGTCGAAGGCCTGGTGCTTATGTATTCCAAACACGAAAATGTTCACCCCGGGTCCCTGCATTCCCATGCGAGCGGCACCTAGCATGTTTCTGGCAGAAGATAGTGGACTCTGATACAGGACGAAAAGTGCTTCACCGACCTGCGTTCATCACAGGATCCTCTGATGCTAACATCGCCATTCAGGTGATTCAGATGACAGCCTCAATGTCCACGATAGATTCTGAGAACTTATCCAACCATGGTGCAGCTAGATCTGGCAAACTTTAGCATCGGAGCTGCAGACTCCAAGCCTCTCGGGTTCCAGCGAGCTGGTTTGACAATTCTTTGTTGTCTGCCGTTTCACAGTGGGTTTTGTTATGTCTTGTTTATTTCAGTATACGACGCAGCATGCTTCCAAGAAAGATGAGGGAAGCGGCTGGAAATGTACGAAGGGTACCTGGGTGTGCCGCATGCAAAACGCGGCTGTTTGACGCATGTTGATCCCTGTGGCATTGTGGTGGTCAATGACCATCGCACCTCAGAGGTTCCGCCTCATCGGGCATGTCACAGGCCGTCCGCCCATCCCGACGGCGTTTCTGTCAGGGCAGTCTGCTCGGGTCATGCTTTACTGCTGCCCCGAGCAGATCTTGATGTGTGGCCCTGCTGAACTTTGTGGAAAGTTTGCAAGCTGCCTGCGCAATTGCCCGCAGATAACGAGAACATGTCTTTAGAAGCTGTGTCAAGCTGGATGAAAGCCAACGAAGTCAAAGTTCCGCACTGGCACTGACACTAGCTGATGGCTGCGGCTGGATGTCGCCGCAAATGCTACATCACCTTCCAGCACGCACACACAGACCGATCAACATATATATATATATATATGATATATCGGGCCCTCCGGGGCTGCACTCATTCTCCCCGAGTCCGGCAGGCATTCACACTCAGCATACCGCGACATGTGGATTGCTGGTTTACCGCCAAAACAGAATGGAAGTTCCTTCAGTAGACAGACCGCAAACATCCCAGTCTGCGAGAAGCAACAGCGGGTAACAGAAGCCTTTCCAGTAACAGTACTAGTTACTAGTGCCTCTTCCGGATAAGCAACTCCAGCAGCCTACAACACTACGTCACTACGTTGTAATTTCTTCTGCTGCTGCTGATGCTGCCGCTGTCGCTGTGGGAGTTGCTGCTGCTGTTGTTGTTGTTGGTGGTGGTGGTGTTATTGTTCTTGCTATTGTTCGTGTTCTTGTTCTTGTTGTTGTTGTTGTTGTTGTTGTTGTTGCTGGTTGTGGTTGTGGTTGCGGTTATTGTTGTCTTTGGTGCTGGCACTGGTGTTGGTGCCGGTGCTGTTGCTGTTGCTGTTGTTGTTGTTGTTGCTATTGTTGTTGTTGCTATTGTTGTTGTTGCTGCTGTTGTTTTTGCTGCTGTGGTTGTTGTGGTTGTTGTTAATGTTGTGGTTTTTGTGGTTGTGGATGTGGTTGTGGTTGTGGTTGTGGTTGTGGTTGTTGTTGTTGTTGTTGTTGTTGTTGTTGTTGTTGTTGTTGCTGTTGTTGCTATTGTTGCTGTTGTTGTTGTTGTTGCTGTTGCTGTTGTTGTTTGTTGTCGTTGTTTTTGTTGTTGCTGCCGCTGCTGCTGTTGCTGTTGTTGTTGTTGTTAGTGGTGGTGGCGGTGTTGTCGTTGTCGTTGTTGGTGTTGTTCACTGTTGTTGGTGCTTGCTGCTGCTGGGTGTGGGGCGGCGGTGGTGGCGGTCATGTTTCTTTCTTTGTGGTGTTGTTGTTATTGTTATTGTCGCGGTTCTTGTTGTCTTGTTCTTACTGGAATTGGTGATTTTACTGTTGCTGTCACTTCTGCTGGTGTTGCTGTTGCTGCTGTTGCTGTTGCTGTTGTTGCTGCGGCTGTGGTCGTGGTTATGCTTCTGATTCTAGCAGTGCTGAAGTTCTTGTTGGTGGTGCTGCTGTTGTTGTTGCTGTTCCTTGCTGTTTCAGCAACAGGTCTTAGACTTTTAGAGTTGAGTCCTTCTTTGGTTTCTTGTTAAGCCGCTCCACCCCCCGCCGAGGAACATGGTTGGGTGTATGCCTCAGCAAGTGTCAAAACTGTTCAAAACTCCTCGGGTGTCTCAAGACTGTTGCACGAAACACGCCTGGTCCGTCTTGCTGCGTGAGTCGAACGCAGCCAGCGAAAACTTTCCATGATTTGCGAAATTTTGCGGATCCTAAACACATCTACAATGTACTACAAATAATTTTATGAGCGCTGTGCCCGCCCTGTCCAGCACCCGAAGTTGCTCGCATCCATCAGCAGCTGGCCCCGATAACAACGACTCTTCTTCTCTCTGGGAGGCGGTCCAAAGTTCGCATCGTGGGACATCACTCCTCCTTAACTGATGGGTTTGTGGTACGTGGAGGATTGCTTCGCGTATTTAGGTTTAAACGATTCGTGGCATGGGAGGCACAACCGAAAGAAGTTATCTGTGTGGCTGGTCGCACTGCAGCAGTGCTGGTATTCACATTTTAGCATCACGGACTAGCAGAGCTGGGCAATGCCAGCATGACCTGTCTTGGGCTGTCTGGCATGGCACGATTGACCTTTATGCTGGCAGTGGCAGCTGGTCAGATTCGTTACGAAGGGTTACTACTAGCACAATCGCCGCTGCAGACAGCCCCTGTTTAACAGGACTTAGAAGCAGCAAAATGTTGTGCTGAAGTTGCCAGAAAGGATGTCACTTCCTTCGTGCTTCTGGAGTGAAGCTTGTCGCGCAAGGGTGAGTTCTTTCGGTCTTTGCATTATGGATGTGTTTGTCAAGGCTCAAGTTGCCCAACACGCGAGCCTCAGCTTCCTGCCATGGGGTGTGCACCGTCGACTGTTCAAGACGACTTTGCGCACTTCTCAGCTTGCTACCATCAAGCATTGCTGTGCGACGGCTAGGTTCTGCAAAAAAAAGGTGAGAGGTGTAGCTGTTGGTGCTGGCCGCGATAGCTCTTGCAAGACTTCTCGTCCAGCATGAGCCGATAAACTTTGCCCCTCATGGTCTCTTGTGTACAGGGGAAATCTGTCAAGCTGTGCAGGAATACGTTGCCACTTCTGGCGTCACGAAGACGGAGCAGGTCAGCGCCTCCGCCGAGGCCAAGGGGCTAAGCTGCGTAAAGCGCTAAGAACCTCATGGACCATCTTTGTAAGAGGACATTTAGTATATGGGGCCGCAATAAGTAGAATGGGGTTTTGGGCTCCTTGTTTCTTGCAGCTGCGGAAGACACGAATACAAAGCAGGTTCATGGAATCGCCAGCAGCTTTCTCCCGTGCAGACTTGCTTCTCGTGGCGCAGTTCCACGAACCATGCGAAGAATGAATTCTCAGTAGCCCAAACGCAGGGAACTCAATTGCACCCAGTGCCGGTGCCATTCTCCGGATATCGCTTCCACTGCGTTGTTGTTGTTGCTGCTTGCAGAGTTTCTTTTTGTCCGACTAACCTGTCGGTGCATGGGACACGTGGTTCTTTGCTGATGTCTAGAAGGCAGCCTAGCATTTGCGGCTTGAGTTTTGTCTCTGATCAGTGTATGCACACCTTCGTTGCGCTCACTGCCCGCTGGAGGTTTCCGAACGGCTGGAAGATGCCATTAGTACGTCGCTCGGCAAATATTGGTCCCAGCTGCCCGAGGGCACAACCTTGTTCATGGAGCCGTCCACAAGGGGGTCGAAGGCGAAGTTGCGCACAGGATTGTGCATCAGATGTCCGAACCTTCTGTGCCCTTCCTTCCTTTAACTGAGCTCCTCATGTGACGTCTATCAGGGAAGCCGGTGATGAGGAGGACAACGACATCCAGGACCAGGCTGAGCTGCACAGTTCTTCGTGCTCGCCATCCTTCTAGAGTGTGAGAAATCAGAGTTTGTCAGGAATCGCTGGATTGTAATTTTCGCGCATGTTGTAATGCCCTTTACTGAGGTGCACTGCATAGACTAGGCAGGTCTCGAAAAGAGATCAGGCAGTCAAAGTGAAATGTTCCCCCGTGCACTGAAGTGCTGCCCTTTGCTGTCATGCTTCTTGCCGTTGAGTGTTCTAGGCTTCAGCAAAACAAGAAAAACCATGACAGGCCAGGATCGAGGTGGTCATCCCGGAGCACCTGAAGACAATTTTATTTGGTCATGCCACGCGCTTAGTGTTCATGTCCGTAAGGATAGGTAGGGGCGTATTCTTTTCGTCATTGCAGCCGCAGGTCGTGGATGGGCCAGCAGCTTTCGAGGAGGCTCGTTGGATGAGAAAGTTCTTGCCTTCTAAATATGCCAGTTTGTAGATGCTTGTATTTATTGGCTTTCGTTCATTGTCCTTACGCAGCGACACTGCGGGATTCGGCTGTCGTCACACCCAACTCCTGCCTGTGGCCGGGATATGCCAACTGTCTCTGGCGACCCTGCAGGGAACATCATCTTGGAGCGTGCATGCAGCATGGAACCGTGTTAGAACCTCAGTTCAGCCGGGCGTTTGGTTTGGATAGTTACATTTCAGCGAACGACTGCGCATTCAGAGGCATGCTCATGCGGACAGAAGGTTGTGAAGGCTGTAGGAAGTGGTTGAATGCCGGGGACGTGAAGTTCAGTTCCTGCTCCTGTGGAATCTGCAAGAGTTCATGTTGACAGACTGCAGCCGTGAGGCGAGAGGCGTCCCAAAACACATCGCGCTGAAGCCAGATCGAGACATGCACGACAAACACGTCGATTCCTCAGGTTCGTCGTGGTCAAAGTTGTGGTTCAACTTCTTAGGCTGAATCTTGGGGTCTCCAGTCCGTGGTGTCCACCTGGATCTTTGTTCAGGCCTTGTTAGGATGTCCAAGCACTCGTATAAATGCAGCCGTAGCGTTGAGTTCTTGACCATATTTACCTGCTGAACGAAGCGATGACTCTGAGGTGCAACGGGTCGACCTTTTCCGGGTTTCCGTCGAGCGCCACCCGGACCGCCTCGCTGACATGGTGGACACAAGGACAGAACAGAGTAGATGCAAAGTAAACGGACGATGGTGCTTCAGGAGCGGTTTTTCGTGTTGCAGCGTGGAAGGGACCAGGAAGCACGTCAAACAAGGTTGAACGAGCACAGGTAGTGAGATTCACAGCGCACAGGCAACATTCGGGCCTGGCCGCCAGGAGAGCCAGCATCACTCAGCGAACTGCGAGACACGACAGCAAGTTCGACCGAGAGGCTTCCATCCATGACCGGAGGCTCCAGGTGTTGATGGCAGCCTTGCGACTTTGTAACAAGGCACCTGCCCAGGTCCGCTCAAGAAGCAAAAGGAGTGTCTCTTTTGAATTTTAAGCATCCTGTTCCATGCAGCCCATTCGGTTGTTGTGGCTCTTGCCCAGAGTTCTCTTCAACTCAAGCCTTTTCAATCGTGTCGTTCCTTTCGATGCCTTGCAACTGTTCCTGTTGGACTTCAGTGTTCACAGCTTTGAAGCAGGCGCTCTTGAAGTCTATTTGCCGGGCATCGAACGGAAGTCAGATTTAAGTTTAGTGTTTGATCCTAGCGAGTTTGTTCTCGTGTTCCGGGACTGCGGTCAAGGTCCAGCAAGTCGAAGAGGAGATAGACCGTGTAGACTTGCGCGGGAATCTCGCAGCGTTGCTCCTGCTTCTGGTGGCTTTCATGAAACAGCTAGCAACCTACTAGATGACCAACGGAATTTACGACAACAAGATTCGTGATGTCGCAAGTTGCTCGATCACACCATATGGCGATAGAAGGCATGCCGGATTACATTATAGGTTTCCTTTGGTCGACGACTGAGGTAAATAGGACCATTCAGCGACAGCCTTTGAAGATCCTGCGAAGACCACATGTCAGCCGCCCAGACGCGAGACCTCAGCACCGAACTGGCCTGCTTTTTCCCCCACAAGAACCCGAGTGCAAGTTGCCTGGATGGCCGTCAGCTCTTGCTCAGTTCGGAGAACGGGCGACGGCACTGACGAAATGAAGCCATTGCAATACCACATACCCCACAGATAATGGCAGTGACAAGTTCAGTTGAAAGGAGCGACTCTTTGAAGGGACAGACTCTCGGAGCTGGTTTGGGATATGCTGTCCAGTGCATGCACGCAAATTTGCTTCCGGCAACCGTCCAAAGCCAGCGCCACTGGCATGCTTTCTTTTGGTAGTCTATGCCTGGCTGGCGTCACCCCCGAGCATTCAGATGTATCGAGCACGTTATCATTTCCAAGGGTCATGTGTGCAAGCTCCGTCTCTCTGTTCCTGAAGGCTACGTCTCGGCAGCCTACTTATCAATATGTGTCTCCAATGTGCCCTCTGCTGCGCATCGTGCGATTTGCGCAGTGAATTGTTGCGGTCCCTTGTCCGCTCGAATGGGAGCTTCAAGACTTTACCCGAAGCAGTAGGATTCATTGTATGAAAGGGCTCCCACAGGACTCCTCAGAATCAGCTAGATGCTTTCAGAAAACCCCATGTATCTTTGCTTCCGACTTGCCTGAGCATTTGTGCAGGCTGCCAACTTTTGTTGAAATGAATCTTCAGTCTGGAACCTTGCCTTCTGATGCGAAGGCAAGATTCTTCCAGCGCCTTGATTCGGCAACTTGTGTGGTTGCTTCCAATGATTTTCTCCAAGCTCACAAGAGCACGAGCGCTCACACAACGTACATGGAACAAAATTTCACAGGCTCTCTGGATAGATTAAGTTTGACTTGTTGCCCGAAACTCGAGAGCACGAGCAAAACAAAGCTATATCTCAAACTAAAACCTGAAAGGTATAATACTGTCTGTGTTTCCAAATGTATATGTACGTCTGCAGTAGATTTTTCAGGCATTACTGTATATTGTGGGCAAGTTCGTTGGGGATCTAGCGGAGAAGAACATAAGTTTTATTAATTTGGAATTCATATTTTTAAGTTATAGGTATTTAAACAAATAAGTCATCGATATAATCTTTATTTACATCATAAAATGTTTCTGGTTATTTTCGAAATTGTTAAATACTAAAAATAGTAGCTAGGGTCTGGTTTTGCGATTTGGGGTTTAGTTTAAGTTTTTGCTTAAGGCCAGACGTTATAAGGTTTCGGACCTATAAGTATTTAATAAGGATTTGAGGTATAGATTGATTGGTTAATTATTTAAATTTTGATTCAAATTTAGAGAGTTTAGAAAATAAATAAAATTGAGAATAAATTAATAATCTAAATTTTTACTTAAATTTATAGAATTTAGAAGAAGAATAAAATTAAAAAAATTAAAATTTTAAAAAGATTAATATAGATATTTTTTATTTGAAAAAAATAAAAATATATTATTAATATAAAATCGTTCTTTTTTACTATTGGATAATACAATCTTATTTATATTCTTGATTTTGTTTAGCATTTTATTAGAAACGTCTGATATTAATTGGTCGGCCGGGGATCTACGATATATAAAGGCGTGTTTTTATATGGAGGCGGACGTAGAGGGCGATGGGCGGAGTCTATTAATAAATGCAAGAGATTTTATAACAGTGCGCAAGCTCAGCAGCTGCGAAGAAATAGTGGACTTGGAGAGAGCAGAAATTTCTAATTTGTATATTTTCAAAATATTTATAAGAATGGAATTTTTTGTATTTGTGATTGGATGCGGTACGTTTAGGAATAATTTCTAGTATTCTTAGGGCCGCGTATAGGAAGTTTATAAATTATAAAAATCTTTTTTATTATTTATCCTTAGGAGTAATTGATTGCATTTGAAATATCGCTACGACTATAGTATTCTCAGCATATTATATCCTTTTCTCGGCTGTATTAAAGGTCCCTGCTGACGGAGCAGAGTCTATCTAGATAAGGAAATTAATTCTTGGATAAATTTTAATTCTTAATACTGGCTCAGCTGAACTTTTTTTATTTTGAAAAGATTGTCTTGATTGATGGCAAGATAGATATTTTAGGATTCATTCTATTGCTGTCCGGGAGCTCTTCACTGGATTCTTCTGGAATAAATCGGAGTAAAATTCATATTTCTTCTGCTATAAAATCTGGAGCTATGAATATTAAATCTGGTGCATAATTATGATTTTTTTTTATTATTTTTTATTAGAACGAGCTCCGGAGTAGCTATTCTATTTCAACCAGCACTCAGAATCTTTACTTTAACCTACCAGAGCCCATTTTTTCGTAAGTTTTTATTATGAATACTAATATGGGATTTATAGGGTCCGTATAAAGAATCGGCTCTTGAGAATTAAAGCAAGATACGATCAATAAATATATATACGACTCAAATAGATGTATTTCCATAATCTGGATATATACATATATACTCACAACAAGCGCATATATGCACTCATACACCTCCGTGCGTCGGCATACAGCCATGCAAAGGTGCAAGCACGCCCTTTATGGAGATATATAAATACGAGTGCATGGTGGAGACACTTATATTATGAATTTCATACCAGAATGAAATTTATAAGATATAATATTTGCATTGCTTCTACAATTGATTGCCTTTTCCCGTGCACCACTATGGCCGGGAGGGACATCAGGAAATAGGTCCGGGGCCGGTTAGTTGTGGAGAGGCAGGCGGTTGGGAAAGGCAGGGAGATGGGTTGCTTCGAAGGCAGCGCCGAGGAGGTCGCTCAGCTCGACCGGGTCAATAAGTCCATCGAGCTCAATTGCAAGGATTAAACAGAAGCCGGCATCGTCTGGCACGGAAGAATTCGGGACATGACCGGGCCGTGGATTTGCGAGCCATGCGCAGGGATGCACAGGGCACTTCGTGCGACTCACCTTCCCTGTCTTTCTAGGTACCCGTGCTCGCCGAGCTCAGGGCGAGTGCACATACGGGAGCAACGCATCGAGTCATGGAAGTCATCTATATCCACATATGGAGGGCGGAGAGGATCGCATTTATATGATAGATATACGATTTTATTTATATATTTTTCATAAAGCCGTTCATTACCCCCCTCCTAACTACCCCTCTCTTTATAGTATTTTAAACAAAGAGCTTTAGTAAGCTACTATTCCGGGTCGACTAAAACAACGAAATAAGGCTGGAATAAGCAATTCCCTGCCTTATTTCGTGTCTTACTATGGAGGCACGCTATGTTGAAGCCGGAAGCATGAACATGTTCTGGACCCAAAATCGCGCCCTCGAAACCACCAGCTTTGCACGCGTGCCGATACGTACTTGGTGGGACCCGGTGGGTCCGAGCTCCTCTCTACGGTGGGAC
>CAJNDV010025413.1:41987-59355 GCA_905221635.1 Symbiodinium sp. CCMP2456 | reverse complement strand
TTTACCTTCTGGTTTCACATTTAGGGTTTAGGGTTTTAGGGTTTAGGGTTTAGAGTTTTAGGTTTAGGGTTTAGGGTTTAGAGTTTTCCTGTTAAGACCCTAAACCCGGCCCTTCACCTCGAAGACGGCGACATCTCCATCCGCCGGGTAGTAGGCGATCACCAAGCGTCGGAGCTCGTCCTCCGGCTCGCCGTTGATCATCTTGCACTCGAAGCCTGGGGAAGTGATTCTGCTTAGGGCTCAGGGCTGGGGGTTTAGGGTTTAGGGTTCAGGGTGGGGGTTTAAGGTTCAGGGTTCAGGCTTTAGGATTTGGGATTTAGCGTGAAACCTGAGAAAGCGTTTCTGCTTAGGGCGAGCAGGGCTTCGCGCAGTAAAGCTGAGAAGCAAAGATGAAAAGCAAGAGTAGCACTTAGCACTGCAAAACTGGAAAGAAGTACAGTAGTGGGAGTTAACCGTATTCATACTGAAGATCAAAGGTAACACCCACAAGGCTGACAGTACTGCTACTGTAGCATTCGTCAAGACTGCATGGCACTACGGATGCCCAAATAGTCAGTACTGAACACAACAGCAGAAGAAGATGTTTCAGGGCTGCAGGTGTTTACGGGTCAAACACCGGGCGAAAACTGACCATTCCAAAAAAAAGCGAAGCCGTAAGTCTGAAGCCCGAAACGGAAGCCGTCGCTTAAGGTTCGAGGTTTGTGAAATCCCGGCACCGCATATTCCCAGGCCCCAGTCTGAAAGCTTGGACAGCAGTAACAGCGGAAAACACATGCGTAGTTCTCTAAATTAGGGTCCCTTTTTAGGATCCTTTTTATAAGGGTGCCGTACTATATTGCGGACCTAAGAAGGGACCCTAATTTAGAGAACTACCCACATTGCTTCACTGTCTGGATTTGTCTTACTTAGCTATCGGCTTGCTCGATTACAGCATCCGTCTCTCAGTCCCACCAAGAACTTGCACATTCGGGGTGTCGTCTTGTTGCGTGGTCGGCTCTGCTTGCGCCCAAGCTGCGCAGCACTTCGCCCGTGAGTTTCATCATACGCTCCAGGTCAACCTGAAAGGGAAGTGCGGATCTCATGTAGGGGATTTAGGGTTTGGGGGCCTGTCATACTGCAACTACTTTCGGAATCCTATGGAAGAGTGTTGAAACTATATAGGCGTTTATACATTATAATTATGGTATGGCATACCCCCAAACCCTATTCTAATTATTAAGGCCCCCATATTACTTGTGCATTTTTCGGGTGCACGGTTTCGGGGTGGGGGGCTCTTGGTGCCAGAGCTTCGGGCTCGGGGTGCAACTCTACGGAAGTCATGCGCAAGTGTTCGGGTAGAAAAAGGCTGGGTTCGAGAATTTCAGAAATTCGGACTCCAAGTTTGTATAGATTTAGGGTCAAGGTGAACGCTGAGGACGTAATGATGCCAGCCGAGGGCAACCAAGACGATGACGGGACGATTGGGCGAGCTGGCCCCCCGCGGTGCTGGCAGAGGGCAGACCAGATATGACGACGGTTTAGGGTTTAGGGTTTAGGGTTTAGGGTTTAGGGTTTAAGGTTTAGGGTTTAGGGTTTAGGGTTTAGGGTTTAGGGTTTAGGGTCACATGCACCTTGGGCGGCGTCGGCTGGATCATGCTACAGTTCAAGAGGGAGTCTTCTTCCTGCAGAATCAGAGGAAACTACAGGTGGGGGGTTACAGTAAGGGTTTGTAGGGCTTCTATAATAAGGCTTCTATACGGTATATAGACCTTCTATACAGCTCCTATAACGGTAACTACCCACCTGCAAATGTCCTGGACAGAAGTGATGAAAACTTGAGTTTTCAGGCGCACCTAGAGGCTTGTGGCCACCCAGGAAGAGGCTGAAGATAAGGTAGCTATACTTGCAACTACAGTTTTAAGTGCAATTGTGGTGACAAGGACGCTTTGTTGGGGAGGGGTGATTTGAAGGCGCTTGGGGCTAAAGCACCGGGCCGGAAAACCCGAAACCCGAATTCCAGTTCGAAACCCTGACCCGCGCTGCGGTTTAGGGTATAGGGTTTACGGTTTAGTCTTTAGGGTTCCCTTTGCAGTTGCCCTTCCGGCTCTCTGCTACAATGGCCGAATGCATGCATCTCTGATGAGGGCAGGTGGCCTCACAAGTACGAGTGCTTGGGACCCGCACTCTAGAACCCGAACCCGAAACCGTCTGGGTCCTAAGCGCCAGCAATCGATGCTGCGGGCATCCAACCACTCAAACCGCGAATGCAAGGACAGGTGAACGGTTGAAGGTTTAAGATTCAATTTAGGCCGCGATACCTTCCAGTCGAACTCGCCCGCCCGGTCCCCGAAGCTCCGAGCCCTTACTGCCTAAGTCTTTCCACCCTTTAGTGCTTCCCGTTGCCTTATCGGACACCCTTAACCCTAAAACCCTAAACCCTAAACTTAGCCCTAAACCCTAGATCCTAAAACCCTAAACCCTAAACTTAGCCCTAAACCCTAGATCCTAGAACCCTAAACCCGAGACCCTAACGACCGCACTACCACACAGCCTAAGCCAAGACTCAGACGGACCATCAGGCACAAAGGCCCCAGTCCCAAACCCAAAACCACAGACCCATAGGGTCTACGGGTTTAGGGGTTTAGGGTCTAGGATTTAGGGTTTTAGGGTTTAGGGTTTAAGGGTTTTGGGTTCAGGATTTAGGGCTTTAGGGTTTAGGGTTTTAGAGTTCAGTGATAAGGACTTGGGGCTTAGAGTGCATGGTAACATACACCCTTCCATGGTCCTTGCCCACTCCGGTGTGCGGCGGTGGCATAAGCTTCGCGTGCGTCACCGGCTTCTCCGCTACATCGATCCGTCCCTGAGCTTGGTCGATACCTGGGACGGCAAGCAAACAGGGATGACCCAGAGACTTAATATAGATCCATACATACTCGTATGTGTATGCATGTACGTACATACGTATGTATGCATGTAAATGCACATGATCGTGCATGTATGTACTTATGTACAAATATCTGTACATATACATGTGTTCATGTATGCATACATGTATGTGGAGGAATGTATGCATGTAGGTGTGCATGCATGTATGCGGCGTAGGTATATATGTATGCCTGCATATGCGTATGTATACAGTCATACATACATATGTACGCATGTCTGAATGTATACATGAATCTGTGTATGTGCGTATATGCATATACATATACATGGATGCGTGGGCGAGTATGCATACATGCATTTTTAGCACTCGCGCTCGAGAAATCAGGCGAGGCTTATGAGACAACTCAGCTAGCCCAGCTGCTCATCTCGAACAGGGTTTAGGTTTAGGGTTTAGGGGTTTAGGGGTTTAGGGGTTTAGGGGTTTAGGGTTTAGGGGTTTGTGGGTTTAGGGGTTAGCTCGACAGCAGAGCACATGTAATTCTGTCAGCACAGTCTGCGATGCCTAAGGCATCAAGGAAGATGCTCCAATTATCATGCTTCTTAGCTCATGCATACATGTCGGTAGGTACTTGAGTATTCGTGGATGCCAGTGCAATATATGGAATGAACGCACAGATGTATATGTACATGTATGCATGCATGCGCGAGTGCATGGCTCGTGGAGTCTGATGGCATAGACAGCCGACCATGAGTGCACTGGCATGTGTGTTTTCTTCATGTTTCCTGCTTCTGCCGTCACGTTTTTCTACGATCGTTCTGGTACATCGTTCGCACACTTCCGCAATAAGTTGCTGCAAACTGCCTTGTTGAACATGTCGGTACTGATGCATTGCCAGCAGTAACCGCGGTGCAATGCTGGGCGAACTATGGCCATCCTCCGGTGCCTGGTTCTGCCTGCGACGTGGCCTACGACTTGGCCGCCAGGGCTCACTTTGGACATTCAAACTTAAGGCCCTAAACCCTAAACCGTAAAGTTCAAGGCATGGTGGCCTTGAGGGCTAAGCTTAGATCCTACATCGTGGACGCTCTAAAAGCTTTTCTACACCTGAGCTATGCATATGCTCTAAGCCTTAAACCCATAAACCCTAGGCGGCCCTGACTGTGTCTTCATCAAGCAACAGGTTGTCTTCTAGAACCCTAAACCCTATATCCTGAGCCTACACCCTAAGGAAAGCCTGTGCCTCAACGCCTGCACCCACGAGCTGTGCACAGCTTAGCAGGTCAGGTTTCTGGGTCTAGAGTAGCATCTTCATGCCCTTATGCCCGTATGACCCCGGCATAGCTAGAACATGTCTGCATATGGGAGTTTCCGAAAATTAGGGTACCTTATTTTGGGGTCCTTATAATAAGGATCCTATTATTTAGGGTACTATATTAGGGTCCCCTATTTTCGGAAACCCCCATGTAGCCCAAGAGGTGTCGCTTGCGATGTAGACTTCGGCCGAGAATCCAACAGAGGAGCTCCACAGTTCTGCGAAGACTCACTCGACTCCGAAATCCCCGCAGTTCCCTTTCAGAAGCTCTTGCAGGCTTTTGGGGTTTAGGGTTTAGGGTTTAGGCTTAGGGTTTAGGGTTTAGGGTTTAGGGTTTAGGGTTTAGGGTTTAGGGGGTTTGCAACTCAAAAAATGTGAAGCAGCATCTATGTCGCAGAATTCGGGCAAGGGCACCCAGGTACTCTTTGTAGAAGCTCCTTGTGAAGTCATCGCAGTCCCAGAGGACCACCTGAGGGGTGAGGGTTTAGGATTTAGGGCTCAGGGTTTAGGAGGGTGTTGATCAGGGATTCTCTCAAATGACCCGAATTCTGGTTACACCTCTTACTTAAAGCACCGGCTCCCTTTTTGGCCTGCTATGGTTTACTTTATTCCAGGTTTCTTCAAAAAATTTACGCAACTTCGCAAGGTTTCATAAGACCCCTGAGGTTTGCACTACCCCAAATGGTGGTTTGCCGCAAGATGCAGACGTCGAGAAAAACAACAGCCCACTATGACACGAATCTTTTTTTGAACCCAGGCTCTGATCATCAGCTGGGAAGTCGGCCACAGACGCGCTCCGCACAACGTGCAGCAACTGAACTCTATGACACGAAGCCTTAAACTTCAAACGGTACCCACATACAGAACAACCTTTACCTGGAAATTCGGATTTGGGGCGTGCCGCTCAGGGCGCGTGCCTTTGTAGGCGGCTTAGGCTTTAGGGTCGAGGGGTTTACGGTTTAGGCCTTGGGGAAACAGTTTCAAGGCGATGAGTCTGGGAGTTGATATGGAGGTTTCCGAAAATAGGGGACCCTAATATAGTGCCCTAAATAGTAGGATCCTTATTATAAGGACCCCAAAATAAGGTACCCTAATTTTCGGAAAGCCCCATATGTCTTGGGCTTCGGTCGGCTGACAGGATCTGAACAATGCGGCAACAACGCCACGTACAGCGGCGGCCTGAATAGTTGCACTAGGCCTTGACCGGGGCGAAAACAGCATGGACTTGCATTTCATACTTGTCTCCTTTAAGGAACCGGTCCAAAAAAACCGTATGAAAGCATGGTACTCCAAACCCAGTTGGATATATGTTGGGGCTTCCCTAAATAAGGAACCCAGGGGACTCCATTCAGGCCCCGATTCTAGGCTAAGCTTTCGAGGGTGGCTCGTACGATAAAGCTAGTCAGGCCCGGATAGTTGGCTTAGCTATGGGGATAGGGCTTATGGTCGAGGGTTAAGGGTTTAGGGCTTAGGGTTGCGTACGAAGAATGAACAAAATATTGAGGCACGGGACCGTCATACATTGAAGTAAAGATTGCTCGACAGCAGAGTGGAAGGTCCCTGCCAATGCCCTGCATGCACAACAGAAACACTCAACTTTACTGCCTAGACCCTCAACCCTGAACCCTAGACTCTCCTGTTTTTGCTGAGGGCCCCTGCCTTGCGGCCCCAGGCGTGAATCGACTCGCCCACCTGTGAGATGCTAGCATCTAGCTTCCCGGCACTTGCAGGAGTGAGGACCTTGGTAGTTTCAAAGTACAACCCGAGTAGCAGTAGCAGCAGCAGCAGCAGTAGTAGTAGTCGTCGTCGTAGTAATAGTAATAGTAGGCGTGGTACTGGTAGTAGGGGTAGTAGTAGTTGCTCGTGTTGTCGGAGCAGGAGGAGTGGGAGTAGGAGTAGGGGTCGGGAGTGTAGGCTAGTGGGAGAGTCGGAGACTAGTTGGATAGTTGAGTAGGTGAGTAGCAGTAGGGGCCAGGGCCGCCGCGGGAGAACAAACAGTCCTCCTCACCATCGTAAACAGTGCACGACGGTATCTCATGGAACCACGAAAAGACGACCCTAAACCCTTAAACTCGAAAACCCTAAAACCCTAAAACTTTAAATTTTAAATTTCAAAACCCTAAAACATTGGCACTCTGTGCCTTCAGATCCTCGGGGAGGTAACGCGGTGCCTTGCAAGTCAAGAGCAGCGATGCCGGGACAGAAACCATACAATAGGAGCAATCATGATATCAGTCACATTAGTGACAATCCTTATAGTCGTAATAAATGCAATAACAAGGATAATACAATAATAATAATCGTGATAATAATGATAATAATAATAATAATAACAACAACAACAATGATACTTGATCATGTAATCATACTCATGAACCCCGGGATCCGTACACCGCTCTTGGCTCTCACGAGCGCCGAATCTCTCAGGTGCCAACTCTCCGTGCCCCACACATAAGGGACTTTCCGAAAATTTGAGTACCTTATTTTGGGGCCCTTATAATAAGGATCCTATTATTTAGGGTACTATATTAGGGCCCCTTATTTTCGGAAACCCCCAATACAATCTCGAACCCTGAGCTCCTGGCACACCCGATGCTCCTCCTAACCCGAACCCGAATGAGAAACGACCTCTCGAAACCCCAATATAGGAACCTGATTAAGAAGCCCTGGGTTCTTCATATGAATCCTGATATATTTGGGCTATAGGGCCAGGGTTTCTGAATCAGATCCCTACGTCCTACATGATGCCGCGGTTTCTCTGGTTTTGATTGATAGCTGGGTCCTCACAGAATCCGGCGGGTCTCAGGGCATGTGGTACTTTTTTGCGGCATAGTGAAAGCCAGAAAGGTAAAACAGGGATTTAGGATGATTAGTCCTAGGATTCCCTTCTGCTTTACCTTTAACGGCATCCGGGTAATAATGTTCAAACCTTCTGGCTTCTACTGTCGTTTAGGATGAGCTAGGAAAACTCCTGCGTCCCCGTAAAAGCTCAATGCCAGTACCCCTTCCACGAAGTCACCTAGCCTAATTTTAAATCGCATTAGGAAACCCTCGAGGAGCTAAGGAGCATTCCATCTTTGAGGGGACTGGGACTCCTGCGTCCCCGTAAAAGCTCAATGCCAGCACCCCTTCCACGAAGTCACCTAGCCTAATTTTATATCGCATTAGGAAACCCTCGAGAAATTGAGGAGCTAAGGAGCATTCCATCTTTGAGGCGACTGGGTTTGGCTCAGGTAGTATATAGAGGGTGCAGGCAAATGGGCTGAAGTTTCAGCGTTGGGGGGAGTTCTCAAGCACAGCTCCACATCGAAGCCTTCGAACATGCCCTGCACCCTATATCACCCTTACAACACGGCACGAAGGCCTGTAAACCCGCTTGGTTGCAGAACCCGAACCCCTTATAAGTTCACAACCCTGAACCCCCAAGCCCCTCCAAGGCCAAAAGCCTCACAGGAGAGCATCCCTGGTGCAGCATTGACGAAGTTGCCTTTGTCTACGACCAGTGAGCTGAAAATCCGTCAGCCATGGTATTTTGAGGGTGTGGTTGGGTGTTGATAACTCTTCTTGTAGCGGGTCCAGTTTCAATACGCCCTGCATCCTACGTATTGTGAAGCCCTGTAGAACTTAAGGCACAGTCCTTGTCACCTTTTTTTTTAACCCGGGGCTCAATCCAATCAGTGAGCCGCAGGCAACGCCCAGGGGACCAAAACTAACCCTAAACCCTCAACCGTATCGGTCTCTCTGGGTACGACCAGTCGAGTGAATACACTGAATTAGGCCTTTCGCTCGACACCACGGTTATAGGGCTTAGGGTTTGGGGTTTGGAGTTTATTCCGAAACCTCGTCCCCTTTGAGTGCGCTTGTTGTAGAGATCCCAATACTAGAAGCCTCGAAAGAAAGGGCTTGTTAATCAGGGGTCTACATTATGAGTCTACATTCATTACGGTCTAGGGCTTAGGGTCCTGGATAGCCTAAACCCTAAACCCTAAACCCTGCAGACCCCTTATCTTCTTTTGGTGTGGACTTCATGTTGGGATCCCTCTCAATAACCCTTATAAAGGCAAGGGGGCTTCTTAACCCAATGTGTACAATATCGCTTAGGGCGCAGAGACCTGAGTTGAAATACAAGTCTATAAGGGGATCCCAGTGTTATGTATTTGACAGCATAGAGTGCGGAGCAGTCTTCGGCTTGCGTGCGATCCACCTTTTAGGTGTTAGGGTTTAGGGTTTAGGGTTTAGGGTTTAGGGTTTAGGGTTTAGGGTTTCGGGGTTTGGGGTTGAACGGTTAGGAGTTCGCAGCTTTCAGGGAGCACGAAACCTCCTGAAAGCTCGAGCCTTAAGCCCCAAACCCGAAACCGGTTCAGGGTAACTTGAAAGCCCGAACTTCATCCTGGAGAGTTGACGGTTCGGAGTTGAGGAAACTGAGTTAGGGCCCCAAGAAACCGCACGCAAGCAATGAATAGGATAGGGATATCCCATATAAACCCCCCCTTATAGTGAAGCCCAATAAGGTAGAGATATCCCTGCAAAATGCCTATGCTTATGTGCTTTTTGGGTCGGTAATGAATTGTGTGAGGCGTATGAGACTAAGGACCAAGGTCTTCACGGGTAGGGTTGAGGGTTTAGGGTTTAGGGGGGTGGAATTTGGGCTACAGGCATCAGGTGTCTGGGTTCGTGGTCTGGAGCGCAAGTCAATTTCTCAAAGTTTGATACAGAGATCCAATACCCCATTCAACAAGGACATACAGAACATCCTAATACTCAGCCCGACATGAATTCAAGCAGATTCCTCGACTCAGGGGTATTGGGCTTTCTGGGTACCTAGGGTTTGGGGTTTAGGGTCACGGAAGTAGGAGTGAGCCTCTTGTGCTTCGAAGGCACTTTTGCGAAGAGGCCCGCGTTTCATGAAGACCTGACGGAGTAGTCCGTGCCCTTGTTCCGACGGACTCCAAGATTTCCACAATAAGATAATGTCCACAATCAGGAGCCGTCCCTCCATCCGTGCGAGTGTTTGTACTGGAGTAGTTATTCAATTAGAGTGATCAGTTGGATAATCCCCTTAGGGGGAGTCATATTTCTGCGTATGATATCTTTTTTTGAAGCAGGTCTCTACAGCTCTGCCTGCCCCTGCACCTGAGCTCATGTCAGGACGAACGTATTGTCTACATACTGAAATACCCGACCTTCCGGGTACGCTACATACCCCCTACGAGCCTCTTCGCCTGCCCCCCCGCTTGAGAATCTTCGGGTCTTACTTTAGTGTTGTTCGCCTCCTTCGCTGAAGGCATTTGGAATTTCGGGTTTAGGGTTTAGGGTTACAGTTTATGGCAAGGTGGCTTGCCATTGCCCAGCTACCACACTTGGCCTAGCTAATCTGCAGGAAATGCCTTCTCGATCTCTCTCTGCCTCTCTCGCTCGCTCTCGGGCGGTGCACCGTGCACGCAAGTTAGGCGCAAAGCAACCAAGCCAACATGCCCCTCTACTCACTCTACTCTCGAAGGCGCCAAAACTCGCTCACTCAGCTCGCCGCTGGCCACTTGGCTCGGCCGGAGTTGCGGCAATGAGCCTTGCAGGTGAGCGTTGCTAGGATAACGTCCTTTTTCGAGGTCCTGACTGCATCAAGACTCCCCCTAAGCCCTGCACCCGACATCGCGCGTTGACACAACTCTGACTCCAATCTGTCTGGTTTTGACATGCCTGCAGTTTCCGTGGCTTCGGGGCTTGCATGAAGGCTCCCGCATCGATGTCTGTACTTTTGCAGGGGAAAGGGAAGGAGATATTGACGACAAGCAACATCCGATTGCGCTGCTCCACATCATCGTACCATCACAGTCATAATCATCACCACCACCACCATCATCATCATCATAATCATCGTAATGGCGATGATGGTAGTGGCGGAGATGGGGGCTGTATGCTGTGGGGCTGGTGTTGATGGCTACCGTGGCCTCGCTGGTGATTGTGGAGCTGGTGATGGTAAGGATGAGGGTGGCGACGATGAGATGATTACACCGATTCGTAGGAATGATATGATTCAGACGGTTATTATTATCACTATCAGTCTTATCATTATTACTACTACTGCTCTTCGTGTTGTTATTGCTGCTGTGACTATCGTTGTTAAGATTTTGCACTTGGTATGAGTTAACCCTAAGCCCTAAACCCTAAACCCCAAACCCTAAACCCACGAGGTTTCGGCGGGCAGCCTCATTGATTTCGACGGTGTTGTCAGCCAGGTAGTAGTGGATGATGAAGTAGACTCCTTGTTTAGGGTTTAGGGTTTAGGGTTTAGGGTTTAGGGTTTAGGGTTTAGGGTTTAGGTTGGACTTCTTTCGGGTTTGGGGTGCGGGTTTAGGATTTTTGGGATAGGGTTTCGTGCTTGGGGTTTAGAGTTTGGAGTGTCGAGTTTAGCGTTTAGGGTCGTGGGGCTGGGCTGCGTGGGCGGACATCCCAGTGCGATGACAAATGTATAGTGCTGTGGCCAAGGGAAGCTTAGGGAGAACGCTTATCGGGGACCATGCGAAATGCTCAGCATCAGCCCATATGTGGCAGGACAAGTAATTATCTGCCTAATGGTTGAGGGTACGGTGCCAAAGACTTAATGAAGATGAGCAAGATCATGTGTAGCTGCGAGCCTCATTCCTACACCCTAAGTCTAAGTAAGTGTGGGGTGATGCAACTGACCTGAGCACTAATTCATGCCACATTCCGTGGCTAAGCCCCAAACACAGGGAACCCCTAAACCCCATGAACCGCTAAACCATTCACAGCCCCAGAGTCGGGATCCATAGGGCGTGTGGTCGTCCCAGTAGCCCTGACTGACTTGTGTAGAATGCTTTTCTGGGGTGGGCTCAGGAATTTGGCCAGTTGAGGGGTTCAGGGTGTTTTGCTTCGGGATGTTATTCATTCTACATCCATTGACGCATTTGCCAGAATCTAGCAGAAGTTTCGGTTCAGGGTTTAGGGCAAAGGATCTGGCTATGGACGCGAAATTGCTCTGCTGCACATTAGGCGTAGACACGCTGTGTCTCTAAACTTGGGCGGTGCGGGATCTTCCCTAAACCCTACAGTAAAAGGTAGTGCTAAGTGGGCTGTATGGACTGCTCACTCAGACCGGCAGGGCCCTTCAAGTTGAATTCCGTCAGAAAGCATACAGAACTTGCCCATAAACCAGGTAATACCACACAGAATATAAGAATATATCCTATATACTATATACCTTGTATCTGCCTTATTGAATGCCCCTTGGCCTATGGAAGCCCTAAACATAGGTAATGGGTATCCTGCAGAATGTCAGACAACTCTCTGGGTTTATTTAGGGCTTAGGAAAACTTACGTCATAGCTCATGGGAACCCGGAGAAAAAGGCACATAAGCGAGTTTAGGGCTTGGCGCTCTGTTAGGGGAACCCATAAACTCTTAGGGCTTGGGGTTTTCGATGATTTGATGAAACCCCTTTTGACCCCGAAGCCGAAGGGCTGGGGGGGCGTTCTGAAGCTATGGGGCCCTCTTGGACCCAACCACAAAGAGTGAGCCCTGCGGATCATCTGGTGTGGGGTTTGAGGATTTTGAAGGTTCGTGGCGCAAGGTTTGGGTTTTTTTTTTGGGGGGGGGCGGGGGGTTTAGGACAGTGGAGGCTTTCGGGCTTCAGGGGTTTAGGGTGTTTGGCCTTTGTGCGGCTTCGCGGTATCAGATTTGCTTCAGAAGCCTGTGCAAGGTACTCACTAGAGCGGGTTTGCGACGTCGATGTGCAGCGATACTTAACACTTCGGGAAAAGCTAGATGTGGATCTCTGAAGCCTCTTGGGCAGCTTCGGCTAACAGCTGCGCTCGCAGCCCATGTCTGCTGCAGGACGGCAGATTGCACGGGATGTCCCAGACTCCAAGCTGTTTAGGGTTTAGGGTGTTTTTCGCACCCTTAGGGTTAAAGGTTTAGGGCTTATATAAGGTCTAGAGTTTAGGATTTAAGGTTTGGGGCGTAGGGTTTAGGGCTAGAAGAACTGAGTTGTGCTGATCTCCTTGGAGCGGCCTTGAAGCGTAAGACTTTCCGGTCATTCAACAAGAACCTTAGTGCTTCTGAGCTTTGGGGTTCAGGTTTCAAGGTTTAGGCTTTAGGGCTTTAGGGCTTTAGGGTTCAGGGTTTAGGGCTTTAGGGCTTAGGGTGTAGGGCTTAACACTCCATGTCACTCCCCTTCCAGCAACCCGAAGCCTCAACCCTAAGGCCTAGGCCACAGATGAGCCAGCAACCCTGAGTATGTGAAGCATCAGCCCGACAGTCGAGCTTGCAAATCTTGCCGATTTCGGGTAAACAGCGCGTGTGGGGAACTCCTAGATCAGGATCCGTCAGGACCCCGTCATTTCTGAAAACTCCACGTTTCGAAACAAGCAGGGACGAGAGCTCAAAAGGTCCTCACATGCAGTGCAGTTGCTGCGACAGCTTCTTGTCGATGGGCGGGATTCCCCCCATGGCACGTTGGATTGCCTTGAGGCTTGTCAGTGCAGAGTTTGAAGCGTAGGGTTTTCGGACTTCGATGTTGCTGGACCCGTGCCGACACAAATGCCCTCGCAAAGGGGTCGGGCAGGCAAGCGGGTGTATGATTGAAGCTGAGATGTGCTTGAAGCTTGTCCCGTAAAGCCGCTGCAACAAAACTACCGTGGTTGGCACAATGACTCTTCTCCAAGACTTGCAACTTACACTTACACTGTGCAACTGATGTTTTTGATCTCCCCTCCCCGGGCACCCCCTCTTCATAAAAAGCATCCCTAAACCCTAAATCCTAAACCCTAAACCCCTAAACCCGTATAAGCCCCCGAACCCCACCTGGCCTTGTCTTCTACGGCGGCTCTGGTCAGAGGAACACCGCCTCGGTCGAAGGCCTTCGCGAGGCGGTAGCCCTTCTGCCACAGGTCGGTGGGAACATCTTCGTCCTTGCACCGTGCTGTTTCTTGTTGGGTTTGGGTTTGGGGTCTAGCCTAATCCGTAAACCCTGCAGGGTTTAGGCTTTATTGAAGGCTCTTTCCTCCATCCGCAGACCCGACTTCCAATGCCAGAATGTGGCTGGGACAGCTGGGGGCTGATCTAAGGGACCCACTCGAGCAACAGTCTAGGGCTTAGGGCCTGTAATTGGAATAGGGTTTCTTCAAAGGTTTCTTAAACGGGTCTATCGGTCAAAGGTTCTACAGTAGCATGTTAAAGAAAGGCTTTTGTATTGGTGTAGGGGCTTGGTATAATTAACTGTAATATGACCCTAAACCCTAAGCCTTAAACCGTTGGGGGAGCTATGATGAGAAAGGGACTACATCGGGAAGTATGGCGCTGGGAAGTTTCTCGCAGACCTGGGGTCTACTTGGGCTTAGACGTTTGCTTCGTTAGAATAGGGTTTTGGGGTTGATTACTATACTTTTAATAAGAATCGTAGGGGCTATCTACTACTATTAAGGAACCCCTAAAATAGTACTAATTATTTAGGCTCCTATAGTACCCTGGCTCTTGCGTCAGGCGTCGATGTTGGAGACCGAAAGACATGCGCCTCGAAAAAATGCAATATGTGGGCCTTAGTACATCGACAAAAGGTCTGGGGTATATCATCCTCAACGCTGTGGAATGGTGTCATCAGCTACACAGGCTGCTTTATTACAATCCCAGTTCGCGAAGCCACGCTCCCTTACTTCGGTGAGTCTCAGAGGTGTGAGCGAGTGGTAAAACCATCGCAAATTCAAGTTGCTCCCCCAAAATTCGATTCTCATCACTGATGCCCCTTGATAGAAATCATATAGATGGCTTGGAGAGCTCGTTAAGCACCCTTATTCTAATCATCTCAAGGCCCCTGACTGGGCCTCTCCGAGTTGGATGCCATTCTCCTCGAAAAACCAGCGGGTAAAGCGATCGCAGCCACCTCAATTAGGGTTCAGGGTTTAGAGTTTAGAAGGACACTGGGTTCTGAGGGGAGGGTGTACTACTCAGTCTGGTTCTGCCAGGTTGAGGAGTTGAGGATTTGAGGTTGTCGGATTTGGGATTTGGGGTTATAGGGTTTGGGGGCTTAGGGTTTAGGTGTAGAGCTGAGTGTTTGAAAAGGGTTTTAGGGGGTAGGGCTGAGAGTCAATTCCGGGACCACAAAAACAGGGTCTATACATGCCAGAGACATCCCAGCCACTGATGTGATACGTACGTCCATGCAGAGTTAGGTCCTGTCCCACCCGCATGTCATCCGGGCCGACAGGGATGCCGTCTTCGTTGACGACGCGACTTCTCTTCAGGAACGTACCTTGCGCGATGCCTGAGTTCTCTACCTTTGGCTCGTTGATGCCGATCGTTCCATCTTCCATGAAATACCTGAGCAGTTGGGACGAGAACTTTCACATCTTGGCCGAAGCAGACGACATATTCTGCATACTCAAGTCTAAATATAGCCTCAAATCTGATACCCTACAATCTATAGCTAGGTTGTACTTGCGTTTACGACACGTGCAAACCTCTTATAGACACCACTGAACCCCACCCCTAAACCTTAAACCCAATGCTAGCCCTACATCCTGTGAAGCCCCGGCCCGGCCCGGACCAAGCGTCTTCAAAAGATCAACAGTTTAGGGTTTAGGGTTTAGGGTTTAGGGCTTTAGGGTTTAGGGTTTAGGGTTTAGGGGTTTAGGGTTTAGGGTTTTAGGGTTTAGGGTTTAGGGCAAAGAGATTGGAGTAGACTTTTTGGAAGTGTCCTAGACTAAGAGACAACAGATCAGAAGCGCCCACCAAGGCCGTAAGCCCCCAGCGAAACCCTGAAGCCCCAAACCCTCAACAAAGCCTTCAAACCGAAACCCTTGACCCTAAGCCCAGGGCACATGATGTATACATGTCGGTAACGGCTGTTCTCGTCCCACCGTTCCGGGATCGACTCCTTAGTCTCGGGAAGACTTTAAGCTTCGGGTTTTAAGTGTTGTTTAGCGGCTTCGGGCTTCGGAATTGAAGCCAACATTACGGCTGATTTAAGGGCTTAGGGTTGAAGGGTTTAGGGTTTAGGGTGTAGGTTAACATACAAAACTCGCTCTGACGGACCACGGACCGAGGGCAATGGATATATTGGGTCTAGGTGTTAGGTCCTACATGCTAGGGTTCTGAACCCAAAACCAAACTCCCAACCTGAAACCTCTGAGCTTTGGGTCTTGGGACAGTAAGCTTGTAAACCCCTCAACGCCGTTGAAAATCTAGCAGCCTCGGCACCTGGAAGAAACCGTAGAACCGCAGCACCTGCTTCTCGTGCTTGAGCCACGCTGGTGTAATCCGCGGGTAGCGCATGTTCTTTGGGATGATGTCTTCCTCCTGGTTTAAACCGGGGCCCCTAATGATTAGGATGGGGCTTATGGCAAAACACTGCCGCCCAAACCCCTGTTTCCCACTCGACTCGAGTCTAGCCAGACCTCGAACTCCTAAACCTCAACCCCCGGAACTTCAAAACGCCGACAGGCCCCGAGCCTGATGCCCTAAACCATTACATTCAGGTCTAAGGACCCAGCGGAGTGTAGGGTTCAGGGTTCAGGGTTTAGGGTTTAGGGTTTAGGGTTCAGGGTTCAGGGCTTAGGGTTCAGGGTTGAGGGTTTAGGAAGTTTAGGGTTTAGGAAGTTTAGGGTTTAGGAAGTTTAGGGTTCGAGTAAAACCTGCTGGCTGTGGCGCCAAGCCTGCCGACCTGAACTTCTAAAAGTTTTGAACCCAGAGCCCGAGCCCCCAAGCTCTCTCTCACTTAGGCATTCAGGGGTTTCGGGTTTAGGGTTTCGGGTTAAGGGTTTAGGGTTTCGGGTTTAGGGTTTAGGGCTAAGGGTTGAGGGTTTCGGGTTTAGGGTTTCGGGCTAAGGGTTTAGGGTTTCGGGTTTAAGGTTTTTTGCCTCCTACTTCGCAAGGACGTGGTTCAGGGTTTAGGGTTCTCCCCAACATTCGAAACGTGAAATCGTTCTGAGGGAGCAGCAGTCGCGGCCAGACTTGTTCAGCTGCAAAGGCCGTTAGTAAAACAACACTTTTCCTCAGGGTTTAGGGTTTAGGGTTTGGCATTTAGGGTTTAGGGAACAGAACCTCAACCCTTGAAGCCCAGCACTGTAACACCCTGAGCCCAAGAGCCTAGACCGCGCACCTTCACCTCCTCCTCAGGAGGGGGTTCGGCGAAGGCCACACGCCAGCCTGCCGTTGCCATAAGCCTGGGATCTTGGGGGTTTTGGAAAGAGGTCAGGAAGTTTACGGATTTAGGGGCTAGGGCTTAGGACTTCAGGATTTTGTTCGAGGCAGCACCATCTCGGTTTACATAAGGTTTAAGAATGTAAAACCTTAGGCTGGATTTTGGGCTTTAGGACTGTAGGGTTGGGTCTTATAGAGGTGGGAACCATAAAGAGCTGCCCTAGTTTAACCCACCTAATGTCGGGGCCTAAATAATTACCTATACTATTTTGGTGGTTCCTTTTTGTAGCTATAGTAAATGGGCCCCAAAACCCCCTATTCCAATCATCAAGGCCCCTATATTATATTATTTCTTGGAAACCTACTTGCGAAGCCCCCGTGGTTGACGAAGCCTCACCGACTCCGTGTTTCACATCATCGGCAGGGTCAATAAATGCTATGACTGAATCTGAAAGGACTAGCAAAAATGCTGACATTCTGGCTGTGATCCAAAACAGGTTGCCTGTTAAACAATCCGGGTGCACACCTCAAGCTCTGGATTACACAGTGACATGAACTGAAACGAGCGAGAGCTGCTTTTTGCCGGGGGTGACAAGCATCGTGGTTGTGGTTATCGGGTTATCCTGTGGACCTTTGTTACAACCTACTTACTAAGTCCCCTCAACCTCCAAGCAAGTCTACTTATTAAACCCTAAATAAACCCTATGCCTGAACAACCCTGATACAGGGGCCTGAAGATTTACAAAGAAAATCCTCAATGGTCCCTCTATGACTACAGCAACTGGTCCCCCTAAGCTTTTCTCGAAAATACTCAGACCCCGAGACCTTAGACAATAGACTGGGATGCTGTGCCTGAATCCGTGCCTCCTCTGAGCGAGCGCGCGAGTCAAACCCTAAACCCTAAACTAAAACCCTAAACCCGAAACCCCAAACCCTAAACCCTAAACCCCAAACCCTAAACCCCAAACCCTAAACTGTATACCCTAAAACTGTTTTCAAGTGCTATCGACAGGGTACGGCGCCGAGCAGTCGGTGTTT
>CAJNDV010025413.1:26625-41041 GCA_905221635.1 Symbiodinium sp. CCMP2456 | reverse complement strand
TTGTAACCCACAGCGAGCATTTGGGGGTTTAGGGTTTAGGGTTTAGAGGAGCCTTACTAATTAGAATAGGAGTTTTGGGGTTCCTTGAAAGGGTTCCTTAAAGGGTTCTATAAGGGCTACTGTAAGGGTTTAGGGTGTACTGTAGGAGCCTTAATAATTGGAATAGAGTTTTGGGACCCATTCTACTCCATTATAATAAGGAACCCCAAAATATTATGGGTAAGGGCCCCTATAGTAGGGTTTAGCGTTCAGGGTTTGGGGCTATGATTTCGGGCTCCGGTTTCGGGTGTAGGCCTTAAAACCGGCGGGAGAGTTGAACACTTCCATGCGTTAAACAGGGACCTTGAACGCAGATATGTCGCAAGGATCATTCGCACCGTCTGCTTGAATGGGCGTAAGATGCTTGAACGACTGATGTCCGAGTAGAAACCCTAAACCCTAAACCCTAGGGCCTTCGATAGGAACTGCCTTACTAGGAGCTCTACCCGTGCGGCTCTTGAAATTCAAATTGACGGCTTGGGTTGGGACCCCCACACCTTGAAGGCTCAAACGCCCAAACCCTAATGCGAAGACCCCGAAACCAATTAAACTTGTTAGATTCCGAAATCCCCAAAATCCCTAAATCCGTCAAGCACTAAAGCTCAAAGCCTTGAAGCTTAATTACATCATGCCCCAAATCATTCAAAATTCGCACTAAGTCCTCCGACCGCCCATTTCAAACACTACGCCCTAAACCCAAAATTGCTAAACCCTGAGAATGACGGCCCAGCGGCTGGAGATCCACCATCGATCGGAGGTTCCCAGGCACTTTGAATCCCAGGGTCGTCTTTCGGGCATTGCCCGTGAAGCCCTGACACGCATGAGTGGTCCAGACACTAAATGTAAATCCCAAGATCGGAACATTGCAAGTGCTTCCGAGATTTTCGTAAATTTGGACAAGGGGGCATTACATAATCATTCAATTAAACCCTAAACCCTAATCCCCCTAAACCGTCTTCTTCAAACTCTGCTTCGTCAGCGACTAAACCCAAACCAAGAGGGGTTTATGGGTTCAGGAGTTTAGGGTTTAGGGGTTTAGGGTTTTGTTTTGGCTCTCGCATGGCGGTCCCTGAGTGCAGTCGAAGCATGACTCAGAAACCCCAGATCCCTGAACAGAACCCTACCCCTCCGCGCCTCGCCATGATCCTGAAGCCCTCTAGGCCCTCCCTAAACCCTAAATCCTAAACCCTAAACCCTAAACCCTATACCCCAAACACGCAAAGCAAACCCGCAACCCTGGAAGCCTGCGCACCCCGAAGTGCTGAACCATAAAAAAGTTCTGCAGAGTTGTATGACATTCCCCCTACAAAATCCGCGCAAATACGACCATTACTGTTACTATAAGTGTTATTAGTCGTCTTACCCTTGGTATTACTATGATCGTTGTTACTGTTTAAAACAGAAAAAAGGAGGACCTTTGGCTTATCCGTGCCGATCTTCAGGAGCCCGGGGAGGGAAATGGACCTGAGCTGAGAGCCCAAAACCCACAACTCTGAATCATAAAACTCGTGTATGGTTTATGGGCTTTGAGTGTTTAGGCTTAAGGGGTTTAGGGTTTGCAACTCTGAATCATAAAACTCGTGTATGGTTTATGGGCTTTGAGTGTTTAGGCTTAAGGGGTTTAGGGTTTACAACTCTGAATCATAAAACTCGTGTATGGTTTACGGGCTTTGAGTGTTTAGGCTTAAGGGGTTTAGGGTTTACAACTCTGAATCATAAAACTCGTGTATGGCTTATGGGCTTTGAGTGTTTAGGCTTAAGGGGTTTAGGGTTTACAACTCTGAATCATAAAACTCGTCTATGGCTTATGGGCTTTGAGGGTTTAGGCTTAAGGGGTTTAGGGTTTACAACTCTGAATCATAAAACTCGTCTATGGTTTATGGGCTTTGAGTGTTTAGGCTTAAGGGGTTTAGGGTTTACAACTCTGAATCATAAAACTCGTGTATGGCTTATGGGCTTTGAGGGTTTAGGCTTAAGGGGTTTAGGGTTTACAACTCTGAATCATAAAACTCGTCTATGGTTTATGGGCTTTGAATGTTCAGGCTTAAGGGGTTTAGGGTTTACAACTCTGAATCATAAAACTCGTGCATGGTTTATGGGCTTTGAGGGTTTAGGCATAAGGGGTATAGGGTTTAAAACTCTGAATCATACAGCTCGTACAGGGGATTGAGGGTTTGGGGGTTTAGGCTTTAGGGGCGTTTAGGGTTTAAGACTCTGAATCATGAAGCTCGTCTAGGGGTTTAGGGTTTAGGGTTTTTAACGGCCTAGGGTTTAAAGCTCTGAGCCATAAAGCTCGTATCCGGGTTGATAGGGCTTTGAGGGTTCAGGGGTCTAGGCTCTACTAGGCTCTAGGCTCTAGGGTTTACGGGTTTAGGGCTTAAAACTCGTAGAAGGGGTTATGTGTACCCGAACCTGCTTTCATGTTCGGCAAAGAGCCCCCTCTTGCAACTGTACAAGCAGATCCTGGCTTTTGGAGTTTCCGGCTGGGTTTAGGGTGTAGGGTGTAGGGTTTTGGGTTTAGGCTTTAAGGTTATGGTTGTTCTTGACATGATGTTATGATCTTAGCAGCTGTAGCGATGAGGCAACAGCAGCCACAAAACCATCTCCTACTTACCCAGTTCTTCTGACTATCTTACTCATCACAACACTTCTGTGCTGCTGTTGCCGCCACTTTGTCGTCGGGTGTCACTGCTCCGGTTGGGTTTTCTGGTTTCTGCAGGGTCTCTTATATAACCCAGAGACTCCAAACCCCTTAATTGAGGAATATACCTTAAATCATATTAAAGATCCTATTATAATTTAAGGTATATCCTTAATTAAGGAGTCTCTGGGAAGCTGACAAAACCTACTGTTGTGTGGGTTCTAATTATAAACCCGAATATGCATGCTGTCGGGACCCTACCAAAAAAAAAAGTCAGGATTTGCGGAACCCTTGGTCCAGAACAACTTCCCCCTTGTGGGTGAAGAGGGAAGGGCTTAGGGTTTATATAGGGGCTTACGGTTTAGGATGTAGCGTTTAAGGCTTAGGGCTTTGGATTTAGGGGGTTTTGGGTTTTGGGTTTGGGGCTTCGAGTTCAGAGGTTTATGGTCTAGGGCTTAGGGCTCAGGGGTTTAAGGTTTATGCTTTAGCTAGTTCATGGTTGGGGTAGTATTAAAAATTTAAATTTATATTCCTTATTGGGTTTAAGTACCCTTAAAAATGTAAAATGTTACCCAACTATGACAAAGTTAGGGCTTAGAAAATTGGTAGCGAGAGCCAGGCGGCTTGCTCAGCTGCTGGGCGGTCATGGAGGCCGCGCTTGAATGTTAGGTTCGGGGTGTCTCTGAGCCCTTCGCAGCAGCATCGGTTTAGGGTTTAGGGTTTAAGGTTTAGGGTTTAGGTTTTAGGGTTTAGGGTTTAGGACACAAGCTGTCGAAACCCTGACGTTCCCGATTCCCGAAGTGCAGTTCCGGCCGATAGTCCTGCCCCAACAACCGGAACAAACTCGTCATCGCAGAAACCATGCCCAAGAGCGCGAAACCCCTCGAAGGCAATCCGAACGGTTCAGGACTTCAGGGCTGGGGTCCCCCCGTTTAGGGTTTAGGGTTTAGGGTTTAGGGTTTAGGGTTTAGGGTTTAGGGTTTAGGGACCAACCCCTGTAGCCAAAGGAATTAGCGCAAAAATTTTTCTTCATGCTGCGCTAAGAGTTGGGGGCAAGCCCGTTTCCGGTTCCGTCTCGGACGGTCCCGCGCCTGGGCATGACAGGCGGAACCTGGCTACTGCGATGGACCCCGCCCTTGTAAGGGCTTGATTCGTTAATTCGGAGCCGTAGCGATTAGAATAGAATAGAGTCTTTGGAGATTATATAGTCTACTGTAACGATTTCGTTAATTCGGAGCTGTAGCGATTAGAATAGAATAGATTCGTTGGGGATTATATAGTCTACTGTAACGATGATCAGGCACCCTGAGGAATGGTTTTAATTAGTAGTGAGTGTGGCCCCTATGTTAGTCTCAGAGCATGTGCCCTCAAGTCAAGGCTCAAAGTCCATCATCGCGGCATTTCTGGATCCTCTGGAACTCCGGAATACTCCCCAGGCCCAAACGTGCACCAGAGCAGAACAAGAACCGTTGATGATGACAAGAATACGAATGAGGCAGGCGGGGATGATGACGATGATGGTGAAAACGATAATTATGATGAGGAGGAGGATGAGGATAAGGATATCTGATCCCGTTGTGGCACGAGTATGTGATGCTACTGCTTGCAATCGCAACACGAAGCAAAGCAAAGGGAATTACTGATATTCGCACTACGACTACGAGTACGATTAAAACGACGACGACGACCGTGCTCTCTACCACGACGCCTACGGCTGCTGCTGCTGCTGCTCCTGCTCCTGCCGCCCCTCCTACTCCGACAACTACTGCTACTCCTCCTCCTCCTCCTGCTCCCACTACAACTACAACTACTACTACTACTACTACTACTACTACTACGACTACTACTACTACTGCTACTACTACTGCTATTACTACAACTGCTACTGCTACTGCTACTGCACTGCTACTACGACCACTGTTACTACTATCCCTGTTTTCCGTGGCCTCCTTCGGAGGCCGTGGCAAGAAGCATGGGTCCGGGGCATTGCGTGCACAAAGCGTCTCGGCTTCCCACCCGAAACCTGAGATCCTACGCTTGAGCTTTAGGGTTTAGGGTTTAGGGCTTAGGGTTTAGGGTTCAGTTTAGGGTTTAGGGTTTAGGGTTTAGGGGTGTGTTTACCCTCAACCCGAACACCCTCTGAAGAAGTAGCTTCTCGGACCATTCTAGGTGACTTTTTGGAAACAAACTTCATGTTGTGGCCCGGGGGGTTCGCTGGGCCTTTCTATGTAGTGGAAATCAGTAGAAGGGAATCTTTTAAGTTCCGTGGCATGTCATAGTATAAGTATACAGGGACGATACTACGGATATTATTACAACGAGTTACGATTATTCAGACCTACAGGCAAGGGGTGCGCTGTTGGTTCTGGATTTTTGGCATTTCGCCCGCCCAAGGACCAGAAACGGAAGACCCTGGATCATCTCGCCAACAACTCGCGACACGGAAACGGGACCTGCGAACCCTAAACCCGACAAAGCACCTTGAAGCCCTAGCCCTAGGTCAAAAAGCAGAATGCCTACAACGTCGGGAGCCGAGCTCTGCACCTTGTGCAAGCTGGAAAGGTGAAACGGCTCAAGATACCAAGGGTTCTGAGAGTCGAGGGACAAGTGCACCATGTGTCTACACCCTGGACGGCAAACACCGAAACAATAAACCACAGCATCAACTGGACATTCTCAGAACCAACTTGAAGTTGCAGCCTCATATCGGAAGCATGCAGGCCAAGTTCAAGCAATGTGGCCTGGGCCCTTTCTCTCCAGAGGTTCTTGGCATAACTTGAGGAATTTCGGGGCTTTAGGGTCTGAGGGCTTTGGGGTTATCTGCTGTAGCGCCTGCAAGCCGTTACAATGGGCGTGCCGGAATACTAGGTATAGAGGAAAGCTTTGCCGATGGCTTCGAGTCCCAACATCGAACCTGCAGGTGTTGAAGGAATCCGCACATGGCTTTTGACTGCGCCTTTGCTTGCTGCTTGAGGGCAGCAATTCCGCGGGTGAGAAGTGGACGTAGTTGCGGGGCTAGCTCTACAATATTTTACTGATAGTGCCTAAAACCTTATTGCATTCTAAAACCAAAAAGCGCCCTGTTCAAAAAAACGGTTCAGCACTTCGAGTTGGGGAGCTTGCAGGCTTTGTGTTTCGACTCAAGGTCTAGGCTTTGGGGCTGTAGGGTGTAGGGTTTCGAGTGTCGGGTTTGGGTTTAGAACTTCGGGCCTAGGGCTCTTGTAGGGGATGTTGCGCTGCAGCAGTGAGCATTCTGCAACGCCTGGAGAGGGCATCCGAAAAGACAAAACCAACCCAATGCCGTCCTAAACCCTAAACCCAAAACAAATCCTTTTGGGAGGAGGAAGCTGCGAAAACCGCTTTGATGCAAGCTCTTACTACTAGGCTCGCATCTTTAATCACTTAAGCGTAACGATGCTTAATGGCTTCCTACCAAATGACAATACTCCCACTGTTGAGGGTTTAGGGTTTAGTAAGAAGGTTTTAGGGTTTAGGGTACCAAATGACAATAACATGTAAAGCCGCTCTGCAAAGATGTAGTTCCCACGTTTAGACAGTCTGGTGCAAGGGTTCAGCTTTTCATGGCTATGAGTCATGAGGTGGGTCAGCCTAGGTGGGCAGCCTGGGCTTTGAGTTTCGGGTTTAGGGTGTAGGGTTTAGGGTGCCAGAGGATTGAGGCTTCCCTGTTTTTGAGATTAGGGTTTAGGGTTCAGGATGTCCCTTTTGCTGTGGTGGTGCCTGAGTCATGGGCCGGCCCAGGCGACTGCACGATGACAGGGGCGAAACGGCCCCTGAAACCGCGCAAGGGCTTGCACTTCGCGAGGAGAACGGACAAAATCGTTGTAATTCGACATCGGAGCCTGGTCCTATGTATAAATCTTGGGATGATACAGGGATTATAATACCTGTCGCGAGAACGTTCAAGTTTACACCCTTGACCCTAAACCCTGAACCCTTACTCTACTACAAAGGTTACTGGCCTATCTGAACCGATCCGAAAAGGGTTTAGGGTTCAGGGGCTCAAGGGTTGCAGCCCCGACGAAGCCAAATTAGTAGTAGTAGTAGTAGCAGAAGTAGTAGTAGTAGTAGTAGTAGCAGCAGAAGTAGTAGTAGTAGTTGTTGTTGTAGTAGTAGTAGTAGTAGCAATTAGCAAGCGCTGTAGTCGTCGTAGTCGTGGTAGTGGTAGCAGTAGCTGCAGTAGTAGGCCCCAGAAAGGGGGATGTAACATCACTGAATGCCCATCCGGACTCACCTGACACAACCATGGTAGCTGTAACCAGCCGTTGACATTCCGTCATTTCCCAGATTGCAGTTGCCTGGCCCCACATGTTGCGCCAAACTCTCAGGTCATCTTTTCAGGTTTAGCAAGAGGGTTTGGGGCTGATGAAGCAGGTGTAGGGTCTATCTAAGCCCCCAAACTAGGTAAAATAACGGCCCAACACCTCTAAAGGCTACTATTCTTCATACTTGTGGGGTCCAGGTGGAGTCAGTGACAACCTCACATATCAAACGATGGATCGAGACCTCGATACGACGTCCGCAAGTCCGCTAGAGGTGGTCTGACAAAAGAAAGCCAACTCAAACCCAAATCCCAAAAGCCGTTTTTTTATCAAAAATGGAATCCCTAAAGCCTTTAGTTATTAGTTGTCCCCAGAACCCTTTGTACCCTAGACACCAACCGTAGGAAGAAGGCTCATGAAACTGTACACCCGCCGGGCTCTCTCCGTCTTCGTTGCACCCTCCGTTGGCCCCTCAGACGCGCAGCGACGTAGCTCCGTTCAGCAACTCCTTGAAGTGGAACTGTCAGGATTTGGGGCTTGCTTAACGAACACGCCGAGACTGCAAACCCAAAACCCTAACTTTAAGCCCACAAGCCTAAGTCCTAAATTGCGTACGAAGAACTGTCAAACGCTTCGTGGATCGTGCCGGGGAAGGCTCGCTTTCGCTTGAGTCGCCAGGTGCAACGTTTAGCCGTGCTATGCGGGTCTGGACTTGCGGGTTTAAGCGGGTGAAGTTTTAAGGATTTGCTTTGGCCCAGGACTTAGGCTGAGGGCGTAAGATTCAGGGTTTCGTACTTGCGAAACGAAACGTCCAGGTAAGGTTTGTGACACAGTGGATTCGCTTGTTTTTTCATGCCGACGTGGTAGAATCAGGCCATACGGCGGCTGTTGAGCTATTAAAAAGGCCAGACTCGGCCTTCGCCGCGTGATGCTTAACATGCTTGGGCCCTAAATCGCCCACACACCCGAAACCGCAACTTGAAGGCTTTCCCGCTGACCCTTGCCGATGGCAAGACTTCCGGGGTGGGGCTAAGTTGGTCGTGTGTTAACTCTTGTCAAAGCCAAGGATCTCAACGGGACCCAAGCTCAGTCTCAGAAGCAAAACCAAATTCCTGCAGAAAACTTACTAACCTAAAAATCCTAAACGACCCTTTAACCCAAATGCTATAAGCCGTACGCAGAGTGGCTGGGCCCAGAATTCGCGGTGCCGCGTCGTCGGACTCCCCCGCAATTCCGAAGCTGCGCAGCAGGGTGACAACCTGGAGCTATGGCCGAGCCAAGGGTTTACGGTAACATAGGGGCCTTAATAATTGCCTATACTATTCTGGGGGTTCCTTATTATGATTATAGTATAATATACCCCAAAACCCTATTCTAAGTATTAAGGCCTCTACATTATTTTGGTCACGAGCGGTTGCGGTTTGGGGTTCAGGGGGCTTGTGGGATTGAAGCGGTTTAATTAGGGGGTTCAGGGTGCAGAAGGGTTCAGGGTGTTTTGGCACTCGCTCTTGACCAGGTCAGGCGAGGTATACCGGAGACACTAGCACAACACAGGCATCGGCAAGTCGCTCCTTCCCGTTCTTAAGCGAAGGGGCTACTATAAATTACATCAGTTGCATGTTTTGACGCGTTTCTCGAACACGATACAGCAGCAGCAGCACCACCACCACCACCGCCACCGCCGCCACCAACACCCAATCTGCTCGTGATACCCTAAACCCTAAACCCTAAACCCTAAACCCTAAACTCTAAACCCTAAACCCTAAACCCTAAACCCTAAACCCTAAACCCTAAACCCTATTGCAACCTCGCACTCTGCCATCCCCAGGCTCGGTTGCTCGGTGCGCGATGCTACCATTTTAAGTTCTCGGTAGTGTCATCCTTACCAGCACTGCATATATCACCAGCAGCACAAGAATGACCCTAAACCCTAAACCCTAAACCCTAATGTAAGTACTGGCAGTGCATCCGGCGACTGCTGTGGATTCAGGGACCGAGGACCTAAGACCTCAAACGTGTGAAACCTTGGCAAGTGCTGCCAGACCCTCTGTCCGAAAAGGTGTGTGTGTGTGTGTGCATAAACAAATAAAAATAATGAAAAATATATAAATAATAAACATATATATATATATGTGTGTGTGTGTGTGCACGTATGTATTGATGCATTTATTTGTGTACGCATCATATATATATATATATATACACACACATGTGCCGTTGTGGGGGAGGGCTTGTGTTGAGCAAGATCAGTGATACCGCTCCAACCCTAAACCCCGAAGCCTAAACCCCAACCCCTACACCCTGCACCCTGAATCCTGGGCCTCGTGGTCGATGAGGTAAATGCCCTTGGACGCTGCAAGCTCCTTGAGCCGCTCGGGCTCAATGCCTGCTACCACGGAGGCTCACGTTCCAACAAACGGGGCGTGGATAACTAAAACAGAGTTTTGCGGTATGCCACCATGTGTACGTATGCATGTATGTATGTATGTATGTATGTATGTATGTATGTATGTACTTACGTATGTATGTATGTATGTATGTATGTATGTATGTATGTATGTATGTATGTACGAATGTACGAATGTACGTATGTACGTATGTACGTATGTACGTACGTACGTATGTACGTATGTACGTACGTACGTACGTATGCATGTATGCATGTATGCATGTACGCATGTATGCATGTATGCATGTACGCATGTATGCATGTATGGAAGCATGTATGTATGTATGTATACATGCACGTGTGTATGTATTGTTCTGCATAAATTTACGTATGCATACATGCATGCATGCATGTGGATGTGCATGCGTATGTGCGTGAACATGTATATTGTATAGGTCAGGTCTATGTCTATGTGCATAAACAGATGTGTACATATATATATATGTGTGTGTATACAAATGCATGTATGCGATATAGACAGATAGCTAGTTAGCTAGATAGACAAACAGACAGCTAGCTAGACAGACCGATGGATAGATAGATGGATTGATCGATTGGTTGATTGATTGAAACAGATAGATATAGACGAAGATATCACGTAGGTATACATGCTTATGTTTGTGCTTACTTGTTTACGTCTAGATAGCTTTGTGACTATACTTAGTTGAATTTGTTGCTTTGTGCATATTTATTGATGCGCATCTGGTTTTGTATCGTTTTTATCTAACCTTGCTTATTTGTTTCTCGTTTTTATACTTGTATAGCTGCTTCTACTCATCAGCCTTAATTACATAAAAGTCTATTTGATTAATGCTCCTCTAAATCTACTTTCAACATCTATACTCGCTCATTTTTGATACTTATGCTGACATTTTCGTTGATTATTGTATTGGTACTTTTGTAAGGACTATAAGGGGGACTCCATTGCTGGTGCAACTCCGGGACAGGCTTCGGTTGTTGGGTTCAGGGCTTTTGGTTCGGGCACGCAGTTTCGGGTTTAGGGGCTAGGGTTCAGGGTTTAGGGTTTAGGGTTTAGGGTTTAGGGTTTAGGGTTTAGGGTTTAGGGTTTAGGGTTTAGGGTTTAGGGCTTTTGGTTCGGGCACGCAGTTTCGGGTTTAGGGGCTAGGGTTCAGGATTGGGGTTTAGGGATCGGGCTTAGGGCCCAACCCAGGTGCAAAAGCTGAGCTTGTGGGGGGAGTGGGGGGCGATCAACGGCGTACACCGCGCCAACCCTAAAGCCGAAACCGAAACCGCCAATCTGAACAAAAGAACAACTATCGGTGTCACTACCATATACACCGCGATTACCACTTATTGCACTCGTTTCGGATAGTATTGTTTTTGTTGCTCATATGCGTATCACTTCAGCTGCTTGGACTAACTTCCTGTAACTATGCGTATCACTTCAGCTGCTTTGACTAACTTCCTGTAGCTATTATCACACAAAAGATCTAATATTTTTATAACAATATGACTGTTCATATTGATGCTGATACTATTACGCTGAGTCTAATGGTGTCAGTATTCCCCCTAAACCCTAAACCCCTAAACCCCAAAACCCTAAATCCTAAACCCCAAAACCCAAAACCCTAAACCCTAAACCCCAAAACCCTCAACCCTCAACCCTAAAAAGCCCTCCGAGACCGGCCTTGCGCGCTCTGCATCTCCGGCTCGCTCGCGAGGGAAGCCACGCGCTGGGCGCAGGCCACGGGATCCGCGTAAGGAAACTCTTTGGGCCGCGCCTGGGAAGGGTTAGGGTTTAGGGTTTAGGGTTTAGGGCTTAGGGCTTAGGGTTCAGGGTTTAGGGTTTAGGGTTTAAGGTTTAGGGTTTAGGGTTCAGAGTTTAGGGTTTAGGGCGCCTGGGAAGGATAGCGTACCATGAGGGGTACTACAAAAGCGTACTATACGGGATAATATGATAGGGTACTATCAGGGGTACTATGCTAGGGTACCATGAAGCGTGTAGTATAGAGTAGGGGGGTGACTGGGGTTTAGGGTCGTTGCGGGCTACTTATCCAGGCCCCTATATTGGGGCTTTGGGGTGGAAGCTGAGTTCAACCAAGGTTCCGTTTGGATGTTCGCTTTCGGTCTTGGAAATGCAGGTTCTCGAGAAGAAGTGGAGCTGAAGATGATTTTAGCTTGGTATGATCATGTAATGTAGGGGCCTTAATAATTCGCATAGGGTTTTGGGGGGTTCCTTAATAAAATTATAGTATAATATACCCCAAACCCTATTCTAAGTACAAAGGCCCGTACAGTGGGGCTTCGGGGATGAGAGGTATGTGGCATGTCAGGACCCATGAGCCAGAAAGCCTAAGAAATCGTTAATCTACCCCGCTTCCCGGGTCCGGTTTAGGGAGCCCAATGTAGCTCTGCCTCGTCTCTCAATATGGACACACACGCACTCCAAAAACACAAAGACTAAAACATATGCATAATTGTGCATACATAACCAAAGTAAACAAATCCCCACGTCCGAGGGCCTCCAGGTATTGCAAGCAGTGCTCATCTGCCCTCACGATCTGGAGAGGTTGTGCCGCTACGGTGACTGTCTGGCCGACGAAGAAGTCCTGACCCAGGGCTCGAGCGAATAATAGAGGCCTGAATAACTTCGCCTCGTCGTTGCTATATACCCACGGTTTAGGGTCTAGGGTTTAGGGTACTAGGTACTATACGTTCACAGACCCCTTGGAGTTCTTTTACACTTACACGACAAGATATCCACAAAGTCCGCAGTCATAGTCTCATTGCTAAGACCGCTACAGTCGAGGGTGCAAGCTGAGGTTCATGGCCGGTTTGGAGCTTAGGCCTTTGGGGCAAAGCTTCTTCTCGAGTCAAAAACCACTCATCTGATTTAGTCGCTTGTCCGCTGTTTGGGGTGGAGCAGGCGAGGATCCATAGGGTTTAGGGTTCAGGGTTTAGGGCTCGGGGTTTAGGGTTGAGAGTTTAGGGGTCGGGGTTTGAGGGGAGCCGAGGATACTGGCTGCCAAGCCACTCAAGCGCTTACATGAACTTTGTGTGTGTGTGCGCATGATACGCCTCGGTGCAGGATCACTAGGATTATGAAGTGCGCCAGAACTCTACGAACCGTGGCACGAGGAAGAATGGAAGAAGTTCTGACTCTTTGAAAGCCTAAGGAAGCTAAAACCACGTCTCCTAAAACACCACCTCAATAAGGTCTGGGAGTTAATCAAGGAACACATGGTTGTTAAGTCGCAGTGTTTCTGAACGGTCTCAGTACTCTCGCAGTGCCTCGAGCTTGAAGTAATCCCCGGTGTCTGGATTCTTGATGCGTCGCTTGTCTGCGAACTTGCCCCCCATGTGCCCACTGTTGCGCACGGGTACCTGTCCAGCACGAGAACCCAAACATACAGTTTTACAGTAGTCCCGACAACACGACGGGGAGGCTTCATTAGCTTACGTTTCTGCGGCCTGCTGATCCCTAAAAAAGTGTGGCTAGCCGGAATTCAGGCGCTGAGTGTGTCGCAAAACCGGAAGCCGCCCCAAACTCTATCCCCTGCCCCCCAAACCCATCTACTTTGGCCCTCCGAGTTCACAGGATCATGATTTTCAGGGCTTCAAGCTCCCCCTAAACCCCAAACCCGATGTTTCAGGCTTAGGGTTGGGGATGTCGTGAAGTGCCCACAAAACGCTCCAGACTTCCGCACTGCCTTCGCATACCCGTCATCCCCTAAAAGACTGGGTTCTTGTTGAGGGATTTGATTTCAGTTACCATGATAGGGATCTATAGTAAAGTAAGTTACCATAACAGGGATGTATAGGAAGTTAAGCTACCATAATAGGGATCTATGGCAAATAAGATGGTGTATTTATGATGGTGACCCTAAACCCCTAAACCCTGAACCCTAAACCCCTTAACCCTGAACCCTAAATCCCTTAACCCTGAACCCTAAATCCCTTAACAAGAACCCAGAGGAGCGCCTCAAAGACTGCCACATCTCCATCCGCGGGGTAGTAGGCGATGACCAGTTTTCGCAGCTCGTCTTCGGGCTCGCCATTCCTGGGGGGTTTTTTGGGTTTAGGGTTTAGGGTTTAGGGTGAGGCTGGGCTGAAGAGGGAGATAGGATTACGGGGACCCTTGGGGATATAGACCCTCTCAGTAAGACCCCTTTTAAGAGAGCGAAGTAGGGTTCAGAAGGGTCCCCTTGAAGGGGTCTCGCTAGCACTGGGTTAGGCCTTCTGGTTGGCGTTTGGGTCTGCGGAGTTTAGCGTATGGGTTTACAGGCTGTTTTCCGCAGGTTCGGGGGAATTGTGGCAATGCCGCCGGCCGAGATTGAACATGTGGGCTGCGAATGCTTGTGCGATGGAGCCGGCATCTCGAGCCCACCTAAATCGCCAGAAGACTTGGCAAGCAAGGCAACAGAGACATCCATGGAGTACTGCACACACAAACCCTACAGCCGGTATAGCTATGCCACAATACGTTCCCAAGCCCATTGTGCTTGGTAAGGCTACTACGGAGCATAGTACATGGGAAATCTCGGACACTACGGTCCAGTAGTCTTCGGTGTTTATGGACATCGATGCCTTCAATTCGCCCACCTTAACAAGAGCTTAGGGTTTAGGTGCGAAAACCCGGTGGTGCTGCAAAGCCACACCATCTTGCACTCAAAGCGCAAGACTTCGCCGGTGTAGACCATCAACCTGTCGTTGCGGCTTCGGGTGTCAATGGGCCTCCTGTACTGGAACCGGACCATGAGGGCTTCTATGCGAGTTTAGGGTTTAGGGTTTAGGGATTGATGGCTTTAGGGTTTTGGCTTTAGGGTTCAGGGTGTAGGGTTTAGGGTTTAGGGATTGATGGCTTTAGGGTTTTGGCTTTAGGGTTCAGGGCGTAGGGTTTAGGGTTTAGGGTTTGATGGCTTTACGGTTTTGGCTTTAGGGTTCAGGGTTAAGGGTTTAGGGTTTGATGGCTTTAGGGGTCAGGGTGTAGGGTTTAGGGCTTCGGCGCTCACACTCAGACAATCCAGGCGAGGCATGTGGTTCGCG